>JAQGAK010000432.1:0-80706 GCA_034696945.1 Lipothrix lubbocki
CCGCGAAATACCGCGAAAAATTGACTGTAATTTTGCGAAATTTTTAGGGCCAAAAACGCGAAATGGTCCCAGGCCTATATATAAGATGTAGTATTTATACCTCATTCGACTCCGAGTGAGCTCTCATGGTCCCAACTTTTGTGTAAAAACATAGAAAATCCTCCACGTAAGGTCAGTCAGCTAGTATAGTTTGCTACATCAACGGCGTCTGGCACAACGGCTTTGTTGCTCTAATGCTATTTTCAGGCATCTGTATTATTCCTTGACTTGATCTTATGCAACCTTATTACATACTTGTCTGTATCAATGAATCAATTTTTTTATATTATACTACACACAATATATATTGCAAGATACAATAATTATACATGCATATATGTCTATGTTATAATGATAGATGTATCTATATTAATTACTTGCCTTGGGCCTAGAATCAAAACGCTTGGACTACGCACTACGCCATTATTGTGGGTCGCATGTGTTCAAATAATGGCTTAGAATCTAGGAAAAGGAAATTACACAGGGGTGCATAACGCCGGGTGATCCCTGTACAAGCCCTCTTGCTGTTTCTCATGAACGCTGGCGCGGCGGAGTGCTCTCCTAAGACCCGCTTGACACACAATGGTTAAAAATGGACATTTCTTAGATAAGCACAACGTACGGTTGGACACACAGTATTATATGTACAACCCTGGGATTCAGGACGCTGGACACACTTTTCTGTCATGGAACTACGTAACTAATAGAACATAGATATATACATTTAGCGTTTTGTGTGTTCACGGACCTCATAAATTATTTCAGCTTGAATGTCACTACCTTCTTTACAACATGATGCAGGTAATACATTTGAGGTTTTAAGGAATTAACTTTACCTTTATTATACCACAAGTACCGTTTAAAATGTGGAGTAATAACTCCTGGCTTGGAACACTGAACTTCTGGAATGTATTGTCCATATCAATGTACCCATGAGTACAATTAGTTAATTAAAGTTCGAACTCATTATGTTTTAAAAAGTAGGCTTTGTCTACTCCGAAAATGAAAAGGACAGCCGAAAGCAAAGGCATTGATAGATTTTTATGTTCCAAGAAAGACTACAAAGCGTAAATGTGTAGAAAGTCTTCGAATGATCGTGGAATCAATATTTGATTAATACCATTCCAAATGAAAAATTCAAGCCTACTTGTATAATAATAATAACTCTTATGTCTGGTACGACGGCATATGTATATATTCATCAAGCCCTGTAAGGTTTTATATGTATTGACATAAAGTATTTGTACATTAATATTTGGAAAGGTAGGTGAAAGACTGCGATTACAGAACAAGTCGATTGAAACCGATCTATTTCTTTGCTTAATTAAATACTTTCTTTTGGATCATCATAGTAGTATAAGTGCCATTGGGAGTAATCGCAACTTAGTTACCCCAGACAGACAGTCCGATAATCTTTTCCACTGCCACAAAATAATGATTTTCAGGACGATACCTATTTTTAACGACTCTAATTGGCGGAAAATCAATGCTTTGGCATCAGAAATGTCAAAAAAGTTGCGATTGTACCCTCATGACAAGTATACGTGGATGATACAAAGTATTATGGCAATAAAAATGTGGAATGACGGACTCATTTTTCTTCCTCTTGTCCAACTTTCAACAGTTACACACAAGAAACTAAAAGTATACAAAACACAGGTGTGAATACTAAATAATGTATTGTGCATATATAAAGACCTTATGCTCGGTGGTGTTTAGCGTTCGCAGGAATGCCTACACAGTTATGTGATGAGTTATATGACGTGAGACTACTTGAGGACAAGTAGTGTGAATTTTTTCTTTGCATTGACCAATACACTTGAAGCCGACTAACATGCTATCATTTAGGACATAGACATGCAGCATTCTCGATCAATGATGTTCTGTTTTGGTTGTCTTGTCCTCCATTTACTCATTTCCTGACAGTAGTACCATGAGAAGAAAGTTGAAAAGAAAAACAGAAAAAAACTTGAGTGTTGAACGATTTTATAAGCTAATACATATGGACTATGGTGATGGATCGATACAACCATAAGAAGAATGTTGGTGGTGTGTACACTGTCATTAAGTGAGAGTTTAGCTAATTTATGATATAGATTGATTCATGTTTAATTTATTCTAAAAGCGAACTATTTCGTGTAATTACTCAGAATTCCTGATCATAAGTTAATGACGTTATTACCGAGCCATGCAGCTCCTGTAGGGAAGTTTCTGTTTCCATGGGTTGATTTTTATAGGCCAATAAGTCTTGCCCGTAAGGCCAATAAGTTATTTTGACGGACCAGTAAATTATTTTCATGGGCTAGTAAATTATTTTCAAGGACCAGTAAATTATTTTCACCGACAAATACATTATTTTCCGGTCAATAAAAGCTATTTTCATAGGTCAATTGGTTAAATTCATAGTCAGATAAGCAGTCATTTCCACAGACCAATCTGCCAACAGGGTCTCACAAAATTAGGGGTGAAATGCCAACAGATATTGGTAAAATATGTCGATGCTCAAAAGACTGCTGGAAATGTGGAAATAATAAATTAATCGTAATGAATTTACAGACAGGAAATACTAAAACATTCACGTGTCAATTAAACTCCAACATAGGACAATTGGACAAGCTCCAGAAAAATATGTAACCAAACCAGATTGATTCACAATTATTATAGTTTTATAGCCATGTTCTAAACAATACATTGCTGCTCTAAAAAGACAGTTTGACCATTGTTTGACCGTTCTCACATTTCTGTTAACACAGAAGTAGAGTATACAGCAAGACGGAGGTACGGGTATACTCACAGAATAGAATATGAAGTAACAACATAATTCACTCAGGCTCAGCAGCGTCACCTACAGGAGAGAACTAGTAACCAGCGCTACTGGGCTCGAAATATTACTTAACATCCCGCGTAGAGTGAGTTCCCAGATTCCTGCTCTTCTTACGGCTTCCATGTCCGGAACAAACCTAAAAACGTTGAAAAATGTAACAAGTGCGGTGCGAGTATAGGAATTATGATTATCATGGCTTTCATATTCATAAATCCAGTGAAAACGTTAGCAGATGCATCTTGGAATAATGTACGTCCTCACAGTTTAATTACAGAATTAAATATTTTTCATCGCATTTATTCATTGGCATACACTCAATGAAACGACACAACAAGTTCTTGGTAGGTTACTAAATGTACAAATATGTATGATCCAGTTGGAGTAATTGAAATGGTATAATTAGCTGTAAATAATTTAATGATGGAAATATAAAATAAAACATGTTAATACTAAATAAACATTATGACAACAATGCATATTTATCTGGATTATTAAGCCAACCGGCCTTAGCAGGCAGACAGTGGATAGAAATTAGAATTCAAACAAAGCTCATGCAACTTAACACAACAAGTGAAGGTGATCCGTCAAATCGATGTTGAGTAAATATTCATAGTAAAGAACATCTGTACATTTACGGCCTGCGACAGGCAGAGTCATTTTAAAATAAAGGCAATATTAGCATTATTTTGTGAGGCGTAGTAGTTGATGCATGTATTTCTGGCTCAGGATTTGACCATAATAATAAAATATTGTTTCATGGGGATCTGATCAGGTCTATAATATAGGTTATGCAAGCTCGTAAATGAAATGATACATTGTATTTTCATTTTAATTAGGAAACAACCCAACTCTTATTGGATCTTCATATGGGGCAACACTAAACTTATTTTTACAAATGCTGTGTAGATTCATCAGTTTCAAGGATCGGTGCTGGCATTGTTTTAACTCTCAGCTCAGAATTCCCCACAGTTGACTAAGACTCTATATATTGAATAGACAGCTTTTGCGGGTCTTAAAGGGAACAAAGCCCCTCATTGCTACAGAACTAAACCACAAAAAAGATTCCACATATCCAGGTATCAGAAAACTTGATCAAACAATTACCTCAAGTCTGTACATCTAACTTTTATGGTATACTCTTCTGATTTATGGCGTTCCTGAAACACTTGTTTTATGCAAACAACCAACAACGAGCACAGTGCCGATGTTTATTGGATTTCATTATATTCTACGCTCCAGTTCTGGTTTCCAGCTACTACTTTTTTAATGTAGTAAATAGTATGTATAAGTTTTAGATACACTGCTAATTATTTAGCAATACACCTTTCACTGTGTGTAAGAATTACGCTACAATTATATGCTCTACTAAGGTTATTTATTAAAATACATATTTATTTGTTCATCTATGTTGAATGTTTTAAAACGTTAGCACTCTAATAAAAAACATCAATATTTCTAATTATGTTGCCTTAAATAATCTTGTATGGCTATGCTCTTTAAAAAGCTGTGAGAACAATCTGATAGCATGCGTTTGCATTCAAGTGGTTTCAAATTAAAAAATTGGGATTCGTAAGCAGTTCACTGTAGAGGGGTCAGCAGCATTCCATTGCAGAGAGAAATATAAGTTTAGAACAGGTAGGGATTAGTAAATTATCTGAAGCTACAATGAGGAAATAAAACAGGATCATTTTCCTTGAAATAACAAAGCTGAGATAGAATGGAGGCTGAAAATAATACTAGTAGGGTAGCATTAGTACCATGCCTTTGGTTTTATAGTTTAAGAAAAGGGTAATGTCACGGCTTATGGCTTGGTTCATAACGTTATTTCAGAGGTAAAAGCTTAGCTGTAGAAGAATTTTGGCTTAAAGAATTTCGCATATATAATACAAGGATGGAGAAATGTAATGAAATGGTATTCATAAATAGGAATAAACATAATATAGTATCTACATTGGATTTAAGGATGATGCGATGAATTGATCCTGTCTACATGTTGCTTTTCAGTGGAATGACTACACCCAAATGAATCCAATGGTTAAGTCTTGGTTCAAGCAATATGGAAATGCCCGGATTTGGATGATACTAAGGTATAATTTCCTGAATGCGGGAGAGTTGGATGGATGAAGCTGGATGCAAAAATGAAAGTGGAATGAAATCGCTTGGGTCCAATGGAAGAGGCTTAAAAGAGAAAATGGAGATCAAAAAATGGGATGAAGCCAGTCAAGGAAGGGAAAGAAGAGGTCCCATCTGGTTCGGATGAAGTGGAAACTCTCTCGGGACTTTCGAGATTTTATGCGGTCGAAATTTATAACTCTCGGATTTTGTACTATCAGAGCACATGCTTTACTTTCTTGCCTCTGATATCCCATGCTGCTGCCTGACTCGTCTCGTCGACTTTGTAAACACTGTATACATTATTATTGCCTAGACCATATAACCAACAGAATATCCCTTCAAGTCTCTTGTGCTAGGTATATCAACATTTATTTTTCCACAACTTGCCATGGCCTACTCGCCTTCAAGAATCCAACCGAATTTTTACTATTTTGGGTACTCATGGTCTTAAGTTCCAATTTTTTGATTTCAACTTCAAATTACCTTTCAGTTTTGTCCCCACGATGCTGGTTTGTATCTAAAAGCAAATATTCTTGATCAGGTTTTAAAGTAATAATAATTGGTTCCTTCGTGTCTTTACACTTTTGATAGACTCGCTATTGAAATACTTCTGTTATAGTTTTGTATTTATGTATTAAATGATTATTCCATATTTTACATAAAAATAATTTTATTTATTCACATTTAAACCTGTGCAGAGCTATTTCCGGATTCCAACCAAGCCTCCAAAGCTAGTATCTGTATTTACTAAGTATGCCACAAACTCTCAACTTTCAACCCACCTTTCGGTTTCAGAATGTAACTGGCTTTCCACAATAATATCATGTATATAAATGATCCTTTAATACCATCAATGTCGTAAAATCAGATGGCTGCAGACCTGCTTCTGTAACATTGTAGTCATTGCCGTTAGAGCTTAGTCATAGTCAAATCCCATCTTTATCTTCAGTCCATACAGCCAGTACCTTGTAGTATTTAATGTAGCAGTCAATTTAATATTCCAACTTTATTCTCTCAGCTAAATGGCTTTTGAATTCCTCCGTCGCTCGAGCACATCATAGCTTATGTATACATACGCTTATTAGATAACCAACATCTCCGCAATACATCCTATATCATCTCTCTCATGATCACTCTAACCACAGCACGCACCTCCAGAGTTGACAAACCACTAAGTTGGTAATTAATTGGGAAATGAATCCTAATTTGGCTCTCAGAGCTTTACTTGTTATAAGTTCTAGGTGTAATGGAATCCAAAGGAACCATAGGGCGCAATTACATTTCAGCCGAACAAGTCTTTATTATGATGCTTTACATATTAGTCTTTACATTTCTTCATCAACCAACTTTCACATGTATGCTAAAATTTTACTACCACTATTTCATGCTTTAGCTGGCAAGACAAAACTCTCTGTCATAAATAAAAAGCTTTGCAAAGGAACTTCTTTACAAACATGTACAATAACAAGCAAAATATTCAGAAATGTCTGAATGCTCGCGGGATTAGCTTAAATACATACATGTGCATGTGTATAGGAAAAACATTTTCGTAAATTCTGCTGGAAATAAACAAAATTCGGTAGGATTATCTAGTAGATTGAATAGCAAAGGGGAAAGGAATAAAACCTGCCTATTTATATATATAAAATGGAAAAACTTGGTGGGTTGTAAAGAATTAAATGGAAATAGCAATTAAGACAAACGCAGATTTGGTTTAACTACATATGGTTAACTATCTGATTTTAACTGTAGTCTACTATTAGCATGAGTTTAGAAAAGTACTACTTCAGTCGGGCGGGCAAAGGAAAATTGTGGCTATGAAATGTGTCAACTTGTAAAGAACTTGGAAGTTCTTTTCATATAAGGGTATTTATATCGTGTGTAATTTCCAGAAGATTGGGTACATTCAAGGGAACAAGGTTCAGTGAACACCTGCAAGTACATACGGGAAGAAACTTTATATGGAAAGGGCTTACAATACATCATCCATATGTACGGATGATATATAATAATACATATCTGCCGTACGTATAATAGCACATATCAACTTTCCTTACATTAATACATATCCTGGATTCGTATGTAGTATGCATCATAGCATAAGATGAACTTTAAGTAGGTATGTCGTGCTCTCACTGGTGTCTATTCGTTAGCGTGAGCACTTGAACTGCAAAAGTTAGGCTGGGGGATGCGTAGTGGTGTGGCAGTAACCCTTGTATTGGTGACACGATATAGTAGTATATTGCAATGCTGGACGTGCATGTATAATCATATAATAACATAAATAAATAGAGAGAAGAAATGAGTTGAGGAGAAAGAAACTTTGATTCCGTAAAGTTTTCTGATTAATTCCTCTCGGTGTGTCTTTCTCTACAACTTGCTTTGAGTGACTGGCTGAGGACTGAGGCAGAGACTCCACACAACTGCTAGGAGTTCGATCAAAGAGGAAAAAAGAGAAATTATCTGAGAAGAAGCTCTGCAGAGGATTAAGAAAGTTTTCTTCAGTCGTTGAATCCGAAACTTTTTCTTTTCCTCCTCTCTTCCTCTTTCCTCCACCGTCTTCAAATCAGTCTCTCCCTTTTTCTCTGTTATCTCTGTTTATATGAGAAACGGGAAATGCTTTTTATGCTGCTCCAATGAATTCACGTCCTTTATGGATACAGGCAAAGAAAGGATAAGAAAACAAGATTTTCTCTACAGTTTTTTCAAGCGAATTTAAGTCGAAAATACTTGTTGTTGGCAATTAATAGCAGAGTCTCAATCCTTTATTTATCCATCCCACCATTCTGTACTTACTTCTAAACTAGTAACTCAACTGATTATTACCAAACTGCTAATAATCCGAACTCTGCATGCTAATTAGTTTACTCCAAAATAGAGATACAAATGCAGATTGTCAGGAAAACTAAGCCTTGTAAATTCTATATATTTACTATTGAAGTCTTAACTAAAAATTCTAAATCTAAAAAAATTCTTATAGGACAGTTACTTAAAGAATACGGGTAAGATCTTAAGCATTAAAATTGCGTTGAAAAATAAATCGATAAAGATAGACTTGTATCCCTGAATATTTGCCTGGATTTACAATCCGAATTTTAGTATTCAATGAAATACTTGACCCTAACTAGATCTGAATAGTAGGTTGGAGAGTTAAGATTCCACATCAGCGTTTGAATTCACATGGCTGTTTAGAAGTCTGGCTGGAAGTTAAGAAGAGAAAGACTAGGATGGAAGAAGCAAGGCAAGGAGGGAAGAGCATAAGAGATTTCTTTTATAGGGCTAATAGCATTACACAGAAACGAAGGATTGAAATTCTATTTGCGACAAGGAAGAGAGAGAGAGTGGGAGCGAAATGCCTTTAATCCGATTTCCTGGAGAAATCGTGTGGCGCACAATCGAACGTGGGATGCTGGGCAGGGATGAACACCATACAGCTCTTTATTTTCAATCAACGAATGCTATTGAGATGAGCTCTGCTTCTCAAGCCTTCCCAACTTCCCAGAAACTCCAATCAATCTAATCTCCACATCAATCCTTTTCGCCCAAAATCACATCATCATCGCTTCGGCCGATTTCCAACTTCGTGTCAAACTACCTACCTTATACGAACATATACCCTGAATTATTCGGGGTTAAGTTACTACAGTTATACATGCAATGCTAGCAGATTTACTTGTCCTACAACATCACGTCCGGTGCTCTGCTCCATGTTCTGTACTTGGTGGGCATTTACAACCTTTCGCAACCGCTTGGTATAATTACTCTTAGGGGTTACACTGAATTAATTAATTTATTGTTATCCCTCCAGCGTCCACTTCCTTGATGTTTGCTTATCAAATACTAATCATCATAACATACACGACGGACACTGCTGAATGCAAGATTATTATATTTACTAGTATGGTACATATAGTTGCAAGTCATTATCTGACCTCTTCGAAATTAAATATTTTTATTTTTATCACAAACGTTTTGATTCCGTGATTTATAATGTCTTAATTAGTCTGAATTTATTCTACAATTTGCGACCATTTATTTAATAGTATTGAGTTCTTCATATTCATTCCTTTAAATTTAATTGTTATATAGTAATTTAATAATTATTTGATCCATCATTCTACGTTCGTAGCGTAACTGCAAGTTGTTTTACACAGAAATGTCAGGAAAAAAGCACAAGAGACGATGAGAGTAAAAAAATAGGATGGAAATACTTTGAAGTTAGAAGACAAATGGAATTGGAATTGAGAGCCAAATGGGAAATGTAAATAGGCTCTAGAGAGCTTGAGAAATGATTGAAAAGCTAACGATCCCATGACAGATTTTCAATCGTTCTTCTCGCTCAAATGTTCATGTCTCGAATCAAATTGCGCCTTCTCTTTGCTCTGTACGTTCCTTTCCAGGATTTTTCTTGAGTCCTCTTCATCATTCACCCATTTCCGTATCCATATCTCTTAAATAAATACTCTTGCTATCCATCTTTTTCCTCACCAACCAAATTTCAACCTGTCAAAATTTCAATTACACCACACGAAATTTTAGTCTTGAAGCTTTTATCCCATTCACGAATATCTTAACGACATGTCCAGGATTCGATCTACGTGTGTCAAAGTCAAAACCTTTTTTACATCATGTATCGAAGTTTGCATTTTTTTCCGTATTCCGATGGTTTTTATTATGTATTTTCTATTCTCCATGATTTTATCATATTTTATATTATATATATTTTTATATTGTCTACTCATCTCATTTAAAAATATTATTTCGCTTTATAATTTTCCTCAGCAAAAGTAATTTGACCCGAATATCTCTAAACCGCTTACTGTGGTATTGGTTATTTGGATAAATAACGAGAGATTTCAGACAAAAATTATAAGTCCACAATAAAAATTACTTGTGAGAAGATCCCCCAAAAAATTGTTACGAGTAATCATAATCGTTGCAATTTCCAGTCGCCGATCGGATTTGGTAATTCGTCAAGAAAAGTGGAGAGATAAGATTTAATATTTTTGAAAAAGTTTCCGATTCAAATCTGACAAATGAGGAACAATAAAGGGGAAAAAGTTGTCCGACCCCACACATTTGACAATTCTAGAGCGGAAAGAAAAATAAAAAGTGTGTATGTACGTTGTAAAAATGTTCGATAAATCATTGTCATTGTCCTGACTGATCAATATGAAAGTGAAAAGTGAACAAAAGTGAAATTGGTCATGGAAGGTTGTTAAGTAAAAGTAAAAGAATGAGAAAACTAGAAAAGAAAAGTGTTCTGCAAGAGTAGAGGGCGAGATGAGGGAGAGAGAAGAAAGGCACGTAAAAGCCATTGCTCACATGTACATAGTAGAAGTATAAAGACTCGCAAGTTTTCATTCCTCCGCACATGAATTCCCAGCACATATACACCTTTTAGTTATCATTTTTTGTTGGTCGTCTACAAAAAAAATAGTTACTTTTCTTGAAGCATGGCAGAGCATCTTGAAGGTAAGTATATAGAATTCGTTTTCCATTGCTCCTGTCAATGAGAATGGAATCATGGGAGTGAGTGCAGGAGGAGTGAAAAGATACATAGAAATCTCGCGCCTTCCTATCTGATGGTCCTTCTGATAGTTCCAAGTTGACGTGAGTGGTGGGTTATTTCAGTTGACATTTGTGTGTGTGTGTCGCGACACATTTAATGCATTAGGAAGATTGAATTTTCTTTCTGGCTTGGAAAGCAAACCGCAGAGAAAGCTTCTTAAGTTGGTGGGAGAGAAGAACGAGAGAAAGATCCTTTTGTCGGGAAACCATTGCATTGCAAGTATCGTAGCAGCGGTATAGTCTCCTGACTTTGACTCGACTATGTTCACATTAAATTTCATAGGACTGTCGCCCGTATACTCTCTTAAAGGGAATTTTTCTAGAGTAGGAGTCGAGTTTTGGCTGGGACCTTAACAGATAAAGGAAGCTTATATAAGCGTACCAGCAGGAGACTATGCTATATGTAAGTATTAGGACCAGAAGCGAGGAACATTGCTCACTAGAAAAACCTATTTGGCAACGAATTCCCCGTCAAAATGCGACTCTACGTCTTAATACCATCCACTCCTTCCCATCAAATCGCATTACAGTCGCTCTATACGGTTTGACTCGAATAAATGCCACATTCAACCTACTTTCAAGCACATCTATATATCAAGCGCTAGTCTCTTTTTTCAATTTTTTCCCTCTCTCCACCACTCTCAGTCTCTTGTTGAGTATCAGCTTTGCATGTGCTTTACATACTAAGAAAATCCGTCGAATTTGATTTTCTCTCTTTCGCTCCGCTGGGTAAAAAACAGTAGAATCAGCATACTTAATGCTCCCCACAAGAAAGTAGGCAGAAATTCATAGTCGGGGACTCCCAAGGAAATAAAGTAAATGTATTTAATTAAAGTGCAGCAAATTATGCATCGAATCTTAATTCTAAAACACCATTTCCTTCTTTGATTTTGGTTCCTCCAATACATTACCGAGCCACACTCCCTTAATATTGACTGTCTATAATAGAAAAAGGTACAAATGTAATAATAGGGTAATTACAAATGTACATACAATACCCAAACGAAAGATTCAGGGTAGTGACTTGATAATGGATACGCGTATGGTTCTTATGCTATTAAAAGAAACCAGTATTTCTGCTGACGACAGAAAGATCGCTGGGTTTTTGCTCGATTAATTTTTCATCAATTTTATGATGATGATGATGATGCTGATGAAATTGAGATGGTGGTGGTAGAACATGGACCATACTCAAGCCATCATACATAAGTTGTCAGAGGAGCTCCCAGGTGAACATGACAGGTGTAGTTGGTCTCCCACTGCAAACACATTTATGAACCTTCCGCTGGATTTCCCGTGCTTAATAGACTTACCAAACGCCACTTGTATTCACATGTATAAAGGTTATTCTTCTAAATGTACCCACACGCAGGGTTTTGTTACTGCCCGACTACAACACAAATTATTTCCAATCTGGGTGAATCCTTGTTTCCTATGTACAAGTTAGCACGGCCTAAGTGGTTTAATTTTAGCAAGTTATGGAACGACTTCTGGAACACAGCGTGTACGTCATTTCCATTCGCATCCCATAATCAACTCCATATTAGACATGCTGTAATAAGTCCATAAATGTTACTGTCAGACCCAAACACATTCGATGATGGCTGGTTTTTACTCGAATTATACAATGCAGGGTTGTCTTAAGAGAAACAATCATTTAACATTATAGGAACATGTTTTCTAGTATAGTAGTTTTATTAAATTAATTCTACACATCAATACAAACATTGAAATATATTATGTGAATCAGTTTTGTCTAATAATGCACTTATATTTCCTTATTCATTCATTTCCATATTCATACTAATTACTTTACACCATATAACTAATTGTAAGCACCTCATACCTCACCAACTACGATTTTATCCAGTAGCCCCAATTTTTGTTAAACATCTAGCTAATTTACAGTTTGAAATAGGTAAGTATGAACAATTTTCATTTTCTGTAACAGTTGAAAAATAAAAACGTTTAAAATCAAGCACTAAAAACGACAACTCTATTAGACAGTAGTGAGCACTAACTCTTGCCTTATGCAAATCCTAGCAAGTGCACATAACTCTTAGTTAATTGTGTTGAGTTAATGATATGAAATTGACAAGTGCCGTCTGTATTTTTCACAGTGGTAAGTAGCTATGTCAACCATTACGTTGCAATGTGTTTGATCGTCAAACAAAGGAATGAATCGGAGACAGAAGAATTAATGATGGCTGGTCGCATACATTTCAATGAAGTCAATGTCCGAATCTCAATGATAAATAAGTCACGTCAGAGAGGGTGGCAAGCAAGAGTGGTGCAAAATTACAAAATATTGCTCATTCACATAAATCTTATAATGGGACTAGCGGCGTTGATGAACAATGAACTTGTAAGCATGCATATTGTAGGCACCATGAGCTCGAAATGTATATTTTGCTTGAATTCGTTGCGTAAATAAGTAACAGTCTTTCACTCCGTGAAGCTCTGGACCAATTAGTTAACGGCAGGCTTAATTTCGTTGGGACCTGTGGATCCTTGCAGGTTATCTGATATAAAGCTGGATGTCTTTGTCAGTATTCCTATAGTGTCATATGATGCGGGGTTGTTGAAACTGTTTGTTTGTGTGTTTGTGAAGTTGGTCCTGAAAAAGACTGTAGTAGTAATAGCCACAGTTATTTAATGGTTGAATACATTTGAAGAGAAGAAAAGGAAGAAGGCAAGTATACAACAAACAAGTACATTGGGATGGAGCACAAGTGTCGGAGGGAGGAAGTCAGACTTTGTATGTAAATTGAAGGCATCAGTCTCATTTGCATGTACCTCTGTAAAAGTAAATAACTTGGTGGCTCCATATGTATCCATTCGATGGCAAGTAGTAGGGGTGTGAGACTTTAACCTTTTGGCATATGAGTGTGATGCACATACAGGGCCTGTGAATGGATGCAAGTCTGACATGGTACTTCTGTTTAAGCTGACTGCAACCACGATGGAAGAGCAATAAGTGAGGACTGACTAGTTTACTCACACCATTGTTCTTCTTGTATTCCATCTGGCATTGAATTCAATTGAACTGACGGTAACGTCGACATGATTTCTGGTGGTCGCGTGCACTCCACAAGTGATCATTTCGAATTCGGCTGGGTACTAATCCGTCTCCCCTTTCTTCATATTGTATCTACTTACTGCCCCAGCTTACTCAGGTACTCTTAACTTTATCATGTATAAGTGTTTTAGCGTATATGTTTTATTTTTGGCATGATTCTATTTATTGTATCTATTATATAATGGGATGATTCTGTTTGTATGGTTAATTTTTTATAATCTTTTATTTGTATAGTTTTTTTTTTGGTAAAGATGTATTTTATGAATCTAATTGGGCTCTTGATTCCTTCCCTCCTATTAGTTATTAGTACACATGCACAGACGCACATTCTTAATTTAATTTATCCTCCGCCTCCGCCCCGTACCCAACTCGTTTACATTCCGACTTGATACATCATCATGAGCAAAAATCATCCATTTACCTATAATTTTTCTACCTCCATGTCTTACAAATGGCACACATAGTCAGAATGATACATTTGAACTTTGAATTCATTGTATAAGAATATTTTATTGTGAGGAAATGATTTTGAAATTATTACGGATTCCACAGAATCCCTTGTACCTAACAATATTATTGGAATCAATAGCGTCAATACTACAATACGTAACTTCTGCTGCTGCATTTGATTACTTAACTTTTATTTGAGTCACACAACCATTTACTCGAACTGCAGGGGCACAGCAGTGTTTGGTAACAAACGTTTCTGTTAGCAGGATGCGGTCATGGATGTTTTTGTGTAATAATAATAATTACATTTATAATTTGTACGAAGTGCAAATGGTTGAAGCTTTCAATGGAAGCTTAACAGTGATGACTTTTTAATTTACAAAAAATAGTATTTCAGGTTTGGGAAGTTACTGTGAAGTTTTATATAAAGTTATTATAAGGAAATCTACAATGTTATTGTATAAAAATATTGATATCTGAATCATTTACTTTATATGCAACGCTGTGTCTTTATTTTTATGTAATATAATTTGTTCAAAAATATGTAGAAATGTATTAAAACAAAACAAACTAATTATTATCCGTGCTAATAACAAATATGGAGCTAAGTATATACGTGACTTGCAAGACCAGCATCAAAGAACATTGACTGTGATTAGATTAGTACGATTGTCAGCTAATGATAAGAACAGTTGAGGTTGAGAGAAAAAGGACAGAGAGTGAAGATGAGAGATAAGTATAGAAAGTTACTTAAGACAGAGGAATGTGAAGGAAAAAATAATAGAAGAGTATAGTAGGAGAGTTTTGCTCTGTGATTGGCGGGAGGGACTGGAGAAAGGGCTGGAAATCAAAAGAGAAAGGCCTTCGAGAAAGCGTGTGCGCCGCTCTTTGCCTTCACCATCGTCTTATGGCAATGTTGAATCCTCAACTAGACATCCGAAATCCCGGTCCCTGATTCTCTCATCCGTTGCTCCATGATCTATACGAGCTAGGCAGACGGAAAGCCCTAGGAAAGCAAACTGACGGTCTAAACGCACAAACGACTAAAAACTTGTGAGGAAGTGCACCAAGGACTACTGCTATACCAACCGTCGTTCCACTTATTTTTTCCCACTTGCTCTCTTGCTCTTTCGTCAACCACTTCTGTTCAACAGCAGCCAACCATCACCAGGTATTCACAAACCACACGACCATCCAACATGTTTCACATCGATTACGACTCGTAAACGTCAAAATATCCTCTCGGCTCGTCGGCACTGTTTGCAAAAGTTATTATTCTATTATAGTCTAGCAAACAGATCTTTCCAAAGAAAAAATTAGTAGAGTTTCTACTTTTTAGTTCGAAAAAACAATTCTGGCTCACATTCAAGAGTTATAGTGTAAGCAGTTGTGCGTGTCTTAAAACACCGTACTTAATTTTTTTTCACGAACTGGAACAACTAACCGTGAAAATTGCATACAAATACTTTAATCCGTACAAGTACTTTGGCATGGAGCTCACCACGCATCATAACAGTGGTAAGGGTTTTAATAACAGATTTAATCAGCATTTCTTATAGTTTGAAAGCTTTGTGCCGCATGCTTCCTTTCCGTAATATAAACAATTATTACTAAAATAATTTTGCACACAAAGTAATTTTTAAGCTTAAAATCAAATCAGTTAAGCATTCTAGAAAAAGTTTAAGTGCATATATAATTTGTGTAGGGATTTATCAAATGTTCAAAAACGAAATGTCAAGTGCAACGAGTAGTTTTAAAGTAAAATACTCTTTACAATGTATAAATTTTACAAATATAAAAGTTATACAAAATTATGCATATATTTTTCGAAATTTATTAAGGATATAATATGAAAGGAGTAAGCAGACACCTAGTGTCATGTTAAATTCATAGATGAGAAAGTAATATGATCAATTATATTGTAATTAAAAAGTTAATACCCATCAATAAATAGGAGGATTAGCCAAATGTTTCCGAATGCAAATCCTTCTCCCAAGTGAATAGCGACTGAATTAACATACGTAAAATAACATTCTCGCTCACTTGTATATCGGACTTATTGAACAACAATAAATTGAAATTGCTCCAGGTTAGACCATCTGAAATGTGTCCATATGAAAGGGTCATTAGTCATTAAATTGTATCAAATATTAGATACCAATTGTGACCTACCATGTGTGCCATATTAAAAGAAGGAATGGATAAAAAATTGGAAGGGAACATCACTATGTATGTTTATGTCTTGCTACTGGTGGTAATAGAAGGCCTGGTGAGTACCGGCTACATGTGTACGCAGCAGGAAGATGAGGCCTGCACAAGCACAGTCCATACATACATACAATAGCAGCAGGGAGACCTCACTTGCCATTCAACTTGATTCATAAATCCGAAAGGAATAAATTTTGGGGTGCAAGTTAAACAAGCAATGCTCGTGTAATCGGTGGGCTTAGACCGCCTATTTTGGGGTAAAATTGTTTTTAACGTTTACAGTTTGTGAATTGACGGTTAAAGAGCGATCCTTAATTTCTTACCTGCTTTAACGCACTCCTGTTTCTTTACTAAATTCGCCTATAATACTCAACTAATTGCAGCATTATCAGCCAACTTACCAAGCTTTTGCGGTGTAGCATGTATACTGGGCATACTCATACATGTACGGCGTGAATAAGGATATGTTACCTGTAGATACAATACAAAGATATAGATATAGTAAATATAGATAAATAGTATACATAGAAACAGATCCGAGATTTTCCGCATGTAGGCATCTTCTTAATCATGTCCTATTGAACTTGAACGTGAAAGCATAGCGTGACAGATACTTTTGCTTTAATCCTACGATTGATTGCACGACAGTAGCGCTTGTGTCTTTCTACATTGTTGTCGAAAATTCAGCAGCAAGTTACCAGAATAGCCACAAATTTCAAGATCAATGGGTTTTGAGAGTTGAATTAAGTTCTCCCACATTTGTCGCTGTCCTGGCTCTAGGATCTTTTATGAAAGGAAGGGTTGCCGTCTTTACTGGATCAATTGTTATTTACAGAAATACGTCGGGTGGCGTGTGGTAGCAAGACAATACATACTGAATATTTATAGAAGGTTTCGATACATAAACACTACTGTATTATGTACCAAAAGGGTTATAGCAACACAGCTACCTTAATAAAGCCTTTACATGATATGTTCCCAGCGATTTAATGGAAAGAAGCATATATGATACATAGATATGTGCATATATATGTAAATACATGAGAACACTTAGCTTGACGTTGTGAGTGTGATACTTAAAAGCTCTGATGTTATAAAGAACGGTTGCAAAATAAAGCGTGGTAGTCATAAGTAATGAAGGAAAAAGTGAAATTAGTACAGTGAAAAAGTAAATGTGAAGGAATACGAGAATTAAGAGTGAAGTAACAATGATATAGGGAACGCAGAGTATCAATTCCCATTTGGTGGAAGGCAAATAGTCAAAAATGGAATATAATTAAAGCGAGAAAGCTTAACAACAACTTAATCCAGGGGCTTAAGTGGAGTCCCTTTAAATGAATATTAGTTCGGTGCAAGTAACCATTTAGGGACTATGAATCACTCCAGTTCCCACTTGCCTTCCTGATCCTGAGACTGCAAAGCCTCGGCGGCTCAACCGTTTGCAAATTATTCCCAAATGCTCTTCTCGAGCCTTTTGTACGACACATCTGATGCGACACACGCCACCAATACTAATGTTCCGCTATTATTTTGTCTCTGCATCTACATGATTCTCCCGTCATGCAAATTCATTCATAACGCATATACGCACACCCAGTACTGTTGATGGCTAAGGGTCCGAAACTATCCTACAGAACATTGTAACTGGTAGTTGCAAACAAATCCTTAATTTCTTTATTTACGCACGATTCTGATGCTTAACTGTCGGATCGAATACGTGAAGTTTATTGCCATTTTAAAGTTGAAATAAAATTACAAGGGCTAACTTCCGTGTGCAGATTATTCTGAACGTGGGAATATACTATAGGAAAGATCCAAGGAAAAATTGTCCTACGGCTTATTCATGGAGCTGATGTAAGTGTTTGTAAATGTGCGAACTGTTAATGAGTTGAAAATTGAGGAGATAAGAATATAAAGCGAAAATTGCGATTCTAAGTGAATTAGGGGATGCATAAATTTAATTTCGCTAAATGCTAGGAATGGATCTGCGGAGAAGTGGTTCGGGCACGAAAGTGCTATAAAGGAAGAGAGATTGGATCAATCAACTAAAATCAGAATCAAGTTGTAATTTAATGAGAAAGTTTACAACTTCCAGCAGAAATTCTCAAGTCTCGTGATTAACTCTTTTCAACCAAAAAAGGCTTTACCCGAAAAACTCAACCTCTATTCCGTACTTTTGTTTTTAATCTAAAAGAATTTCACACAAATCTCCTGAGTTCTTCAGGCCTTCACAATGACTTCTTTTGATTAAATTTTGTTGAAAACCGCTAGAGAAACAGGAGACTCCATGTAAACCTTTTTTGAAGTTGAAAAGAAAAGTACAGATATTGTCAATAATGGCATAAATTATTTGGCTAATGGAAAATCCGTTCAAATTAGTTTTCAGAGAATGTAGAATACAATACTAATGATGTTCAATTTCAAACTTGGTTTTGTGGATTGAAAAGATGAAGATCTGATGTTTTTATTGGGATAGAAGTTTGAAGTGATTGCAGGGGAGAATTATGACGTAAACGTGCCAATCTATTAGTTGGGTCAGCATCAAAATAGTCGTAATAGAAAAATAAATAAAAGTTTATGATTTTCGTGTGACATTGGATGGAATTTAAGGAGGGAAAATATGTGGTCTTTACATTACTAAGATATTTGTTCGTTTACTGTTGGATCATCCTTACGATGCGATTAGAGGAAAGAGCAGTGAAGCAATTCGTTTCGTGGGTTTGACACGTCAGTAGCAAAGTAGTAAAGCTCCCGGGTCGAATTGATAGTTTTCAACGTGATTAAATGGCGAGAGGCGAAAAGAAGGCACCCCTTGGGGAGTAATTAATTCCCGATTGCCACTTTATGTCTCCCGTAGAACGCATCACTGTCTGAATCTCAAGCAGTCTAACGTCTTCACTTAACTTTTCTCATAGCTTATCCATCCCCCTTCATGGTACGGGTAAGTAGAAGTAGAAGTTACTCCATCCTAAGTCCTTTCTCCATCTTCAGTCTCTTGTATTTTATACGATACGCAACCAGAGACCTTCCCAGAATACCAAATAACCTCTTAGCCCATTCCACACTCTCGCACATGATGCAAGCCGGTAATCTGAACAACATATTTTTTTGCAGAAACGTCTCCGAAACTTGTGTTTTAGCAACTTTTCACTACATCTTTCTAATCACCTTCCCATATTACGATTACCTATTTTTGACTCTCAGTTTTAATACTGTTCTGGTTAACCAGTTAATTAAGTAAATGTGTAATAATATAAGTTAGTATAATTATCTGTTAATAATTTATTTATTTATCTATTTATAATAAAAAATCCTTAAAAAATGTCATCAATACTGATGGACACATTCAATTTCTTTTAGAGTCCAGCGGAGAAAAGCCATTGTCACCAAACTCATCTCCACCACCGCATCCGTATTCCATCTCCAGAATACATTCCACTAGAACATCAACACCGATGCCAATTTCCCTGACAACGTCCGGATCACCAAATCATTCCCACGGTATGCCAATCCATCAAGCTATTACTGTCAATGATGACTCTCACTCTCCGCCAAGCTCCTTCATTCCACAAAGCTTCAACTCTCCCTCAGGTAATTTATTTTAAAGCTACTGTATGGGGATGAAGGAATATAAAGAGGACCTTGTATTGTGGATACGGAAAATTTGTATATAATTATAGTAAGTATCATATATTTCTTTCCAGGTCGAAGAGTGAGCACCGGACTATCCTGTGTAGTTTGTGGAGACACATCTTCTGGCAAGCATTATGGTATTTTAGCGTGCAATGGATGCAGTGGATTTTTTAAAAGGAGTGTACGGCGCAAACTAATTTATCGGTAATTAATACTCACTCAATGATCAATGCTTAAGGGTGATGTGGGTTGAGACAGGATCACTAATCCTATGCAAGGGCTAACGACATGTGTCATTTTATTGGGAACTTACAGATGTCAAGCAGGAACGGGAGCCTGCGTGGTGGACAAAGCCCACAGAAATCAGTGCCAGGCTTGCCGATTGAAGAAATGCCTGCATATGGGCATGAATAAGGATGGTAAGTTCAAAGAATTCTGAATCCGACATAGTAAGTTAGTGTCATCTAAACAAGTTCCAGATTGATAGAGTATTTAAAGGGAAACCATCAAATAACTTGAAACTCGGTATCTAACAAATTGTAAATGATCACGTCTTTTTCACTTTAAATTGCAAGTGGTATCATGCCCAAAGCCACAGAGTTACACCCTTTTTCTACTGAGGTTGTTCATGTTAGCATGACTAAATTGTTTCAAGTATATCCGCCCGCAGTGTACATATACATGCACACAAGAGATGCATATGTTACTGTAGATGAAACTAATAAGATCCTAGTATGGGGTTTGGTAGGTTATTGGAAGTGCAAAGAAAAGTAAAGAAGCGACATGGTTGTTGTATCCAGTCCGGATGAGATAGAGGTTATGCAAATCAGCCTGCGGAAAGCAATCGGGAATATTGCCTTAGTTTGTGGTGAGAATTTGTGCGCTTTTCACTCTTCAAGACCGCCGAGATGATGGTGATGTGATCATCATCATGATCACCACCACGCACACTGCATTCCCTTATTTGAGGGCCTACACACTCATAGAACAACCCTCTATTCTATTAATTCCTTGTTATTTTACACTTCACTCACAAAGACAGTTTATTTATGTGAGTATGCAAATGCATACATTTATTTGATTTGCTTCAATGTGCTTACAGAATGGAAGAAATGTGTGCATGCAATGTAATAAAAAGGAACCTGAGTGTGAAGCAGGAGCGTATGAAAAGTATTTATAGATACCCTTTTTAGACGGTATTCAATACACACATATCCGCATAAAGAAACACTTACGGAAAGTGATGATATAAAGCCCGCGCAACGAGGAAACTACACGTTGGCTTAATCGTCAAATGATCGTCAGTGACGAGAAGAAAGTAACTGTCGAGCCTTTGAAGTCGTTTTTATGTCAATGTGAAAATCCGTGGGTAGTACATAAGAGTATCTCTATTCCTGATCACGATAGGATAAGCAGCATCACATCTTACAACATAACTCGGCCGCCTTTAGCCATTTTGACTTGTTAACGTTAACTATGGACCGGGAACGTGCGAAATCTTTAGATTGCTAGGAACTTTGTCATCAGTCGGTTGGAAGTAAATTAGTAAGCCAACCACACTCTATTCAAAGCTGATCAATCCTCCTGTATCTGTGAAGCAACTCGCTAGTCTTTTCCCTTGTATTCAAATGAGAGTCTGCATGTTAATATCTGAAAGCACATTCATGCTCAACTCTTCGTAGAAACACCCTCTCATTAGTTTTAATATGCACACGTTTGCCTTGTATCTTGCCAAAGGCAGCAGAAAGGATCACAATGTTGTAGCATCCACTACCGCTAGTTTTTAATGATTGACTTAAGAATCAAAAAGTAGTTGACACAAAACATTTGTTGCGTCCGAAACTTTCCCTTTACCAGTTGAGTATGTACGCCTAATTCATTAACATAGGTACAAGTTTAACTCAACAAAAAAGTTGCATTATTGGGATTATGTGCACCAGTAGCACTTTTTAGAATCTTGTCTACTATATACTAGATCAAGATATCTATTGACATAAATAAAATGCACTTCGACAAATCGGGGAAAACTTGGACTTCAATTTACTACTGATTCAATTCAAATCGAGATTAAATTAAGGTACATACCTACCTATGTATGTACATTACAAAGCTCAAAGAGCAAATTAAAGAAAGGAGGATATTCTGAATGACTTGGAGTCTCAATCATTAGTTAGTAGATAGTAAATAGACAGGAATAGATGTTTGTAGGATAGAACAGGAGTGAATAAATCGATTTTTAACGCTTTGGTCACTCAGCAGGATGAGAATGAAATGGAATGAGTTTGACAGGATTAGTGGGGGTTGAACCCCGGAAACTTTTTGATTAATAGGCTGATGACTTGTGAAAGAAGAGAAGAGCACTGAAAGTCGTTTAGTTTGATCGAATCCGTCATCCATTCTCCATTAGATACTTTTGTATGTATTGTGTATGTACTTATGCTCCAATACAGAGTTACCCATCCTATCCTAGCACAAGCTGAAGTTATAATAGCAGCAGTATAAATCAGAGCATCCAACTGTCTACCATTTAAGAGGGTTATATACCCGTACAGGACCAATCTTTCTACAGATACCTCAAGTTCTATTTTATTGTCGGTCTTGATTATGAGCTGTAGAAATACATACTTACACATATATTAACATGGTAGTCAAAGTTTCAAAGGTTTCAACGTTATTTTATTACTGTGAACGTAAACTTATCCTGTACAGTACATATTAGGTATAAATACAAGAGCAAAAGGAGTCAGATCAGAATCGCAGATCCTTCTTTTCAATTCATGAATGCTACAGTTTGAGTGAGTGAATTGGATGATAGGGAAATTGCCTACGAGCGATCAAATAGAGTGAGGGTTGGAGCGATGGTGAGATGCAGGATGTCTGCAACTTGCCACATAAAACACTCCGTGGTAACTTCATTAATTGAAGCGCCCAACAAATCAAATTACATCTAACTCTCAGTCTGATTGTTACACTTAACACTATCACTACCAATAATTTGTCACTTTCGCGTGGCCCTCCATTACCCTTCTGCTCTGCAGGCCTTTTCTGCTTTCACATCGTACATCAAGTTTATACCAACTTTCTTTCCCTTTTTACTTTATCGTTTAACTTGTTACGGAACTTTTATGCTACTATATATTTATTAGACTGGTACACATAACTATACGCAGTCCAACTATTTTTACTACTTAAACTAAATCGAATAGCTTAAAGTTTCAAAACTTATAACGTTCCAACATTCACAATTCGTAGAAATCTATTATTTACGGCTCATGCCTTTCCTCCTCGCCAATCACCATAAGATGACACTCCCTGAATCAGAAATAATTGTGTATGTTCATCTTTAACGAGAACACTGCACGGCACGGACGCAGTAATTCGAATTATATAGAATGAAAGAAGTAATAATAAGATTAACTTTGACATTACTTCCCCATGCACAAAATACTATGAAAAACAAAAATCAAACAAGCAAATGAAGTTATTCTACTACAATAAGCTTTGCACACATAAGTGCCGGGAGCCTTGAGGCTCACTTCTGCCACTTGAATCCTACTGTGTCTTTCAATAGAATCCTGAAGTAATGTTACTGTGTCGTGTAAATAATCAAGGCACTTTCCTTTCCTGCCTGGCACATATCTGGGCTTCGCTCAACACTAATTTCCTAAAGACTACCACTTGAATTTATTTTGACGGCTTTTCCCCCAAAATTTTCGTATAAATTAAAGCTATTCTCATTGCCTTGTACTCCCCGTAGTTTTGGAAATAGTGCAACTTGCTATTCAACACTCACTGTTAGTAGTAGGTACGTCCTTGTGTTTCAAGTGTGTAAAGGATGGCTGAGTGAATTGCTAATTAGGCATGCTTTAGCTAAAAAAAAGCTTGTATTGGGCCAACATATCTCCGTTACATTTTACATGAAATATATGGATGATCTTTGTATTCGACTTGTAATGAGCTGGAAACTTATTTAAACGGATCTTCATGTCGTTCCAATTTTTGCCAGCAAATAGATTTACTTATTAAGTTAAACATTATCATATACCAATTAGTTCCATCCATGAATATACTGCTGAGGTCGTTGACAACATAATTGACGGACACTACATTAAATTTATACTACTATCATACACAATTGACTTGAACTTATGATCGCACAAGTAAATGTAGTACGTTTTGTTTACCAAGCTGTTCAGAATGAACGTCAACCCAGAAATACGGCCACTCTACGACCGGAAGCGCTGTGCGAAATGGATCAGGAACGAGCTCTACGCGAAGCTGCTGTTGCTGTTGGAGTGTTTGGGTACTTAAATTTAATTTTTAGCTGTGGTTTTTAAACTTATGAAATCCCCCAAACCAAAGTATTGGGTTTGGGGATGAAAGTTAAAAGATGTAGAATGGAAAGGATAGACAGGAAAGTGATAGTTGAATTGAAATGTTTAGCTTTTAAATCCTGTCGAAAGGGAGATCTATACATGTACGCATTTGTAAATCACAGTAGCTTAAGGTTAAGAGAAGCTGATGAAGGATATGCTTTGTGATTTTTGTAATAGGCCTTTACTGGGTCCAAGGGGTCCTGCAGCTCTGTCCGTAGGAGGTGGGCATCCACTGAGCGGAGGAGGAAGTACATATCACCATCCTCCGCCACCTCCCATGGTTCTTGCACAGCCCAATGAGAATAATAGCATCAGGGATAACGACGACGGTACGTCAGCTCTTTACAATGTCTCGGTATTGATTAGCTACTTGAGAATGTGTCCTTCATATAAGATAGCACAGGGTACAGATTCCATCACTTTAACAGTACCTTTGGGAACAGAACGGCCTTTTATTTCTTGGTGTTTCTTATTGAGAAACTAGCATCCCCTTAGTGGTAGTGTACACCCAATAGATTTGTATAGTAGCTAATTTTTGATTGTCCAAAATACTTACAAACAATTTAATGCTTGATTGCCTATATTTTGGGTTGGTGACCTATCAGAGGACAGTATTGACGTTACGAGTGATGATAACATTCCACCGGCAAAAACCCCAACAATGACGAGCAACACTAACGGTACCACTAGCAACGGTTCGGGTTCAAACGGAGGAACTCATTCAACATCTGTTAGCTTCCCGAGTGCAACTAATCCAAATACCAACATTGAAATTCCTTCAGCCATTTACAATCCGGCACATGAGACAATCTACGAGACTTCCGCTCGACTTCTTTTCATGGCAGTAAAATGGGCAAAAAATCTACCATCTTTTGGAAGCCTACCCTTCCGGGATCAGGTAATTTCAATACATTCTTACAGAAACGGCTTAGTTCACCTACTTGGCTCGGATTACTCCAAGTCGTGGTTCCCCTTGTTTGTGTCTTTATACGTCAATTTTTGTGCATCCAATATAGGTAATCCTATTAGAAGAAGCTTGGGCTGATTTGTTTCTTCTGAACGCCATTCAGTGGTGTATGCCTGGGGACTCAGTTTCATTATTTTCGGCCACTGACCATCTCAATCACTTACCCAACGGGAAAGCTGTTCAAGTGAGTCTTTTTCAAATAACAGTAAGAACTATATGAGATGGCATCCTACAATAATTGCGATAAACTTCTAATTCCATCAATTATCTTAGGTTGCGGGAGACTTACGAACCCTTAATGAAGCTCTGGTACGTTACCGATCTATTGGAGTTGATCCGGCGGAATTCGCTTGCCTCAAAGCAATTGCATTATTCAGAAGCGGTAACTAAAGACCTTTTATCTTTATCGTGTTTAACTGTAATGTGACACTGACACATTACATAGATCTATAGTTGTTGGGTAGTTGCATAACTGTAGGTACTTTTGTTTGCATTTTTTCCTTACCATTGTATAATTATTATAATGTAAATTATGATGTTTCATGTTTCTAATCCAATATAATAGACACAAGAGGGCTAAAGGACCCACTACAAGTAGAAAATCTTCAAGATCAGGCGCAAGTAATGCTCTGCCAACATTCTCGAGGCCAACACCCAACACAGCCAGCAAGATTCGGCCGACTTTTGCTCATGTTGCCACTCCTTCGGCAAGTTCCTGCCCCAAGAATCGAGTTACTCTTTTTTCAACGAACCATTGGGAACACGCCAATGGAGAAAGTTCTGTGTGATATGTACAAAAATTGATCCTTGACAAACTTTTGACCCTGTAGTGTTTTTCTTGGTCGACAGAATTTCATAATTTTTTAAGATTTGATTGTTTCCCAGCTCATTAGATAATATTTACAAGGGTTTCGTTCCCCGTCCAGCTTTATAGGTTTACTATCAAGTCGTTGTTGATTTTTAAGCATCACTATAAGATTTTAGGTATTTACCTAACGATACTTGCCTAAAATATATTCCTAACCATGTTGCTTATTATCTGTTTTTTGACACTTTTGTTGAACTAAAACATTGTACCAAAATAAATTATCCTGTCATTATACGCAAATTTTTTCAACGAAAATGTTTAGATATATCTTGTGTGTATAAACGTAAGTATATAGAGTAAATGCATATAGAAGCGTTTGAGCTACTTCAATCTCCAACAAATTTTGATGTTTGTAAAATAAAGAGGATAAACGTATACATAAGATACAATGTAAAAATAATCACAGTTAAATACATAATGTTCCCTCCAACAGCGGAACTCTGTTAAGTCTTCATCATGCCCTTAACTATCTTTAATACATTTAGCTATTTACTACACTTTAGTACATACATACATACCTACATTGTATTAAATTGCCCTCACGATGTTCCTCTAAAAATCCCAATCTCACTGTCTGCATCTTCGTGGATAGCTACCTAGGTATATAGTATAAGCTCTACATTACGCATGTAATGCGATAGCGAGTTTTACTTTTAAGTAAGATAACCATACATTGACAACCCGCACCTTAATATAGCTCGTTTCATCCCTATTTGCCGATATGAATAGATATTTTCTTGCACCACGTTGAAAAATAATTATCGCTCTTTGCATGTCTCAAGTTAACATGAGTAATAATGAATAGATTTGTAAGCGTTGAGATACAGAATATTCCTATAGTTGTAATAATAAAATTATTGCAATCGTTGTAATAAGTTGTATTAAGTGTGGAAAGGAAACGATACGTCATAAATAAGGCTAAATTATATGCATCGATTTATCTATAAAATTGAGAATAATTGTGAAATAAAACTTTTGATTTTATTTCTGCTGGTATCATTTGTGCCTTGTATTTAACTTTCATTCCCTACACTGGATGTGCCACGAACACCACGACGTAATTTAAGGTATAGTAGATGAGTATAAAATCAAGAGCTAACGGCAATCGTAGCGGAATCTTTTATCGCAACTCTTTTATTTCATATGAATATATCCCCGTAATAAAATTTATTATCCTTTTGTTCCATAATACGCAAAAACACTGATTTAAGAGTCAGGTGCTAAAATAATAATTACTGGCTACTCTTTCTGTTTACAATGTTCATGTTCAGATAGAACATATTCCGAAGTACAACATGGTTAAAGAGACTGGCACGCAAAGTCACAATGACGTACATAAGGATGAAATTACTAGCGGATTGAAATGATAATCTTCGTGAGATAAGATTGCTGCCTGCGTGATTATTATGTTTATGCTCGCATAGCAAAGTATCAAAGAAGTTTCATGAAATCCCTTGGGCTTTGTCGCGGATTTACCTTATCGCTTGTCGTCTAAGTGGATGATTTTAATGACGCTTAACATCCACGGATGAGGGTTTACGTCAAATAAATCCACAGATCCCAATTTTGTCTAAATTAAAAGGATTTTTATTGACGATAGTACTTTTCTTCCGTTAGTTAATCTGGTAACTTGAAGCTGACCAGTGCAGTCAATCCCTGACTGACGTTTCATCAAATCATTGAACTATTTTTCCATCCATCATAATCATTTGTACATACTGTGGACTGGATTACTCAAAATACCAAAACTTTAGCATTGCGTAAATAAGGAATTTTGACGCAATGTCCCGCTACAATCGAAGAGATAGGTAAGAATTTTTAATTCACTTATTCCAACGTCTGCTACATTGTACATACCTGGAAAGATACATATGTGGAAAGTTCTTTTGGCCTAAAACTACAGGTGGTATTTTTAATTTTTTTCCGCAAAATTGATTTTAAGAGCAATTAGAAATAACATTCTGTTTGTTACGCGTCTCCATATAGCGCGGCGGTTGGGGCACTCCACGAGCTTGCCTCTACGAATGAACTGAAAAAGTGCTTAGAATGCCCCATTTGCAATGAAGTCCCGCTTGCCCCAATTTACACGTGCTCCAAGGGTCATACAATATGTGGCAAATGCCGTACAGAGCTGCGATGTGGAATATGTCATGAAGATTTATCAGGAACACCCCGCAATGCAGCAATTGAGCTCATTGTAGCCAATTCTTCATTTTGGTGCAAGTACTTGGCTGATGGATGTCCAAAGATCTTGAAGGGATCAGATTATAGACACCATGCAGAAGAGTGTGAATTCAGGTGAGTAATTGAAAAATACAAATTAATAAATATTTTGCGTGATTGCATAACCTACGTATATTAATATATAATGTATTTAAACCATCTAAAAACTATAGATGGATTCATTGCTACGAGTGGGATATGAGAAGATGCGATGGTACAAAGATTAGATTCAAAGACTACTTCCGTCATTTGAAATCCGATCATGACGTTGAAGGATTTCAGATGGATAACAATATTTTGACCATGTCTGAATATTCCAATGACTTGAATACGGGTAAAGCATTAAAACAAGCCTGGTGTAAAGATTTTTCGTAATTTTCGTTTAATGTTCCAAATGGCACTATACTGTTGCAGACGGTCCGTGGCCAACATACTACCTAGAGTACGACGAAGAAGTATTTTTACGAAATATGAAAATTGAGAAGTCCGTAGTTTATTGGTGGTTTACAATTTTGGGTTCAACCGATGATGCCACCCGGTATAAAGTCAAAGTGACTATCTACATGAAACATGATCAGGTTCGGCTACTATATTGGGCTGTCCTACATAGGTATATTCGAATGGATACTAGGTATTTTATATGATGCCTTGGTTATTGAACCCTTTCAGAGTTCAAAATGCGAATGGACAATCCCTGTATACTCCGTAAGGAAATCGCAACCGGATCTGGAAAAATCCTTCCGAGTAGCTATTCCCTCACAGCAATTAAAGGTGTTTTGCGAGAAGAGACAACATCCACATGGGGATATATTCAACTATGTATTTGATTTGAAGTACGAAATAATCATTGCGTAAATATGTTATGAATTAAAAGCAAGTTTTATTATCAATACGTTAGTGTGTATCTACTTATCTCGTAATTTTATTGACGGTGTAGTTAAGTGTTCTTGACCGTCGAGTAATACAAGTGAAAATATCAGTGATTACAACTATTCTTAGTAAGTCTTATCTTTTAAGAGATGTAAACGAAAAACAGTGGATGTGACCTATTGTTACAAGCGAAACAGAAGTAAATGAATGTTATTAAATTCTACTATTCAATACCATATAAATGAGGTAATCGTCAAAACTTTCACCATGTTCATTTGTAAAAGTTCTACATTAAAAGTACAAGTTTATTTAACGGAGCTACCGATTTAATCTGAATGTTAGTGTTAAGGAAAAAAAATAAAACTGATCCGGATATAAACGAACGAACGGCCTTAACAAAAATGCTTGGATATCAAAAAACTCAAATGCAGCTTATTCTTAATCATTTATACTATGAAATTCATTTAAGTGTACATACATACATAAACGAAACCAGAAAAAGAATGGAATCGGATTAGGTGATGGTACTGCAGTTCTGCATAAGTTCAAGTTCATTGAAGCAGTAAGGGTAGTCTCTGTTGGTCACTCATATACTATATTAGAAAACACTTCACTTTCTGGACTTCTTTGATTTCGGCGAACTGTGAGATGAAGATTCACGGGGTCTCTTTTTATCACTGCTACGGTGACCGCTGCTCGAGGACTTTCTACTACTTTTGTGGCGGTCATCTCTGGATGAATGGGATCTTCTATCTTTGTCCCTCGATGATTTAGATGGGGAACTGAAACAACCAAATGTTTTTTACTGCATTGAGCACACCTTTGTGAGTTACGGTATATGCGTTCAAAAGATTCAAACAAGCATTAACAACCCTTACCTTTTGTGCTTCTTCGACGAACTACGCTGCTTATCCTTGAACGCGGAAGAACTAGGGCGTTTTCCACTGCTAGAAGGAACAGCAACACCCCCTTTTCTGGAAGAATATTCATCTTCGAAGTATTTCTGGTTTTTGTCAGCCTCTGCAGCCTCTTTTTCCAAGTCCGACCAATCTTTACCACTCTCTTCGCTACTGCCATAATCTGTTGAGATAAATCCACATAGTAAGTAGTAACCAAAGTGAACATATAGAAGTACTTATAACTACCGACAATAAAACTATACCTTCGTCGTCATCATCATCTGATTCATCCTCATCAACTTCAGAATATTCTTCTGAATCTGATTCCTCTTCTTCTGATTCATCTTCAGAAACTTGGAAAGTTTCATCCTCTTCCTCTTCTTCATCCTCATCATCTCCTTCGGTTTCTGATTCCGGCTCTAAAAAGCTCCAACCACCGCTTTCGAAAAAGCCATCCGGGTCATCCACAATCGTCTTCATAATCTTCGCCCAGTTAAGAGATTGAATACCCTCAGTGAAATGGATTTGGCAAGAGCTACAAAATCAAAAGTGTGTAAAAACAATTGTGTAAAGGCATACAATAGAATTTTCAATAAAATTTTGACGTACTTCAACCAGTTCTTGACATGATCCAACATGTTCATAGGAATAGCGTTGATCATGGAGACCCGGCGCTGATAATTTTTAAACACAAATACCATATCGAAATTCTTCAAATGAAACTGAACTCTTTCAAAGTGCACCAATTCCAAATCTTCCAAAGAAATGACGAACGGAGGCTGTAATGAGACGAAAGAATTGTTTTATAACTCGCAAAGAATTCGTAATATACTGTTCATTTATTGTCGATTTACCCATTCAGTTAGGTTTACTAGGCAACCAGAAGTAGGTTGTAGCAGAACTGTGGAGCGGTAAGGTGCTCCGGGGAAACCAAGGTCACGGAATGGTGTATCGAATTCAACATCGTTCTTAGTCATCGCTTCTACCTTCTCGCAAAAAGATTTGAATGCTGTTGTTAACTTGTGCCTTAATTCTCTTTCAGCCTGCTCCGCAGCCAAATCATCTCTGTCATGCATGTGCTGATGTTTCCCCAAATCTGTCGTTATCTCTCCAACTTCTGTGTAGAATTGTACATCTATGTGCTTCTTCTTCCCAAACATAATGGCATTCTAAAATATTACACAAGTAGATATGTCACGACTGAACAATACAATATTTCTCAGGTTAAGATGTGTAAAAATTAAATTAAATCGCCTGCATAATCTGAAAACTTCAATACATCAACAATTATTTACCTTGAGATGGAAGTGCAATAAAATTATCATTTCTGAATCGCAAGGCTGAAATATTGCATGTCGAATATTATTGTACAGTATGTCCACTTTGTCGCCTCGGATCGATGTGTACCTGAAGCCATTCGTATGTGCCTAAGAAATATTAGAATAAATGTAAAATACAACTAGAAAAGCTTTAGTAGGAAGCTGATAATTACAACTGTACACTATAAATACCTCCAGAACACCACTGATTCTTTTCGTTACAATATTAGGCCGGATATACAAATCCTTAAGTTTCGGGTTTCCTTTATTTGTAGATGCTATCAAGGAATCCTGTTTCACCAAATCTTCCTTTTCACGCTCTTCAGCTTCTCGTGTTTTGAACTTCTTCTGGACTTCCTTAATAAGGCGGAATGCAGTGCTTAAATTACCACTAGGGGCTGAGAGTTCACCTGGTTCCTTCACGTTTGTGCTTCGATAAGTAACCTAGTAAAATTAAGATGATTATAAAATAACGAAGGATATTGTGAAGACAAATTAAACCCAAAATGAATTTCGTAACAAACATGCATACCTCTTTCACAAATGTAGCTTCAGGATTAGCAAAAGACCCTTCGGCTTTACTTATTGTTGCTCCAGGATGAAAGAAGTTGATACGTAAGTATGTGTAATCTCCTTCAATTGACTGAGATATATTTTTAATTGTAGAAATGTGAAACGGCACAGGCATACCAAAAACAGGCAAAATGACAGTTTCATACTTTGTATCTGAAATTAACAAAAGGCAAATTAAAATAAGCTAATGAATTTATAGTTAGACAAGGAAATGAAATTATTGCCGAAAAAAATGTCATACCAACGAAAATTTTTAACTGTTCCACCTCCTTTTCTTTCGACATTTGGTTTGCGTTTTTGTACGAAACATTGGATTTTCGAACTTTGTCCACTTCTTTTCCACCCTTCTGTTGAGCTAAACGTCTTCTGGCTGCTTCATTAAGAGAATTGGCCAGTTCTTTTTGTTGCTGCTTTCTTTTCTCTTCGTTCGAATGCTCTTGCTGAAATAAAAAATTTCCTTATGTCAAAACAAAAACTGTAATGAATGCGAAAGCAAATGCGAGTTTCAATGTTGACTATCTCATACCCGTAACTTGGAGTCTAAAATGGCATTTCGTCTTCCACGACCAAGAAATTCATTGGTTTCTGGCTCGTTTTCCTTTTCATCTTCTTCCTCGTCGTCCTCTTTCAAGAAAATAGCTACCGACTTTAATTTTTTCTTGGTGAGAATTAATGGTGTAGCAGGACCAGTCTGTCAGTAGTTAATCAAGATTATTAATAAACATTCACATCATTACTTTTCAAGATATAATTGAAAGTACGTACTTCATTCACTACAACGGTGTCGCCGATGAAAAGGGCATACTTTTTACCCCCGTCGTCAGTTGCAGAATCGTTCCTTAAATCCGAAAATCCCACATTCACATTGACGGTCATACCTTTATCTAATACAGAGTTACATTTAGGTCCTATCACAAAGCTTCCCTCGCGGAATTCGATTCCCAAAACGAATCCTAAAGTCTTGGTAAGTTTGTCCACTAAATTTGGCTTTTCTTTCTTAACAAAAGCCACTATTTTCTCATAGACATCTGATAATTTCGCTCCAGGCACAAGACGTTTAGCTATTTCTTCCTCAACAGTACATAAGAAAGTATAATTCTCCTGAAAATAAACCGTATGCATTAGCTTTGAAATCACATGAATATTAAATATTTCAGCATATTCCACTTCAAATACCTGCATTTTTTCAGTGGGATTGACCATTAAGGTCCGGACCACATTGGAGCAATAAGATTTATACCGCGCACCCAAACAACAGATAATCGCTCCGAAGTGAAGAGTATTTTTATCTGTCACCGCACTGAACTTTAAATTATAGTTTCCACCACTTTGAATAATTGGAGGGTAACACATATCAAGCTGTGAAGTGTCCACATTTGTAACGTATTTCTTATCATTTACAGCGTTCTCAACACCCTCCGCAAGCTTCTGATGCCGAACCTAAATAAAATGTAAAAACGTTTTAAGAATTAACAGGTTATCTGTTTAAGAGGTAATGATGTCAGGCACCTGACGCTAGGCTTAACTCGCATTTGCAACACCTACCTTTCTGTCCGAATCCACGATGTCCATAACCTGATCTCTAAGAAACTTAGTAAAAACGTCACAGGAGACTTGACATGCTCTTTTCATTACATGAATTTCGGTTTCTTCCTTCACTGCCAGTATAGCTCCAACAAGAGCGCTAATATCCACCTGCAAAGATTATGCCACATATGCATTATAAAACCCAATTTTACATATTAACAAAATATGGTATCTGTATTCACAAATACGAAGCCATACCGTTTCAAGTTTCTCTTTGCTCAAACACGACCTCCAGCCTTCCATAAACTCACCAGGAAATTTGTCTTTCGGAAAGGAACCCACGGATTTTCCCGACTTGCTAGCTTTAAGAGCTTGCATCAGTTTATCATAGTTTGCTTTATCCTTGTCGTTCTACAAAAACCAATTTATACTGAACTTCGTAACAAGAAATTGTATGAATGGTCCTATCAGAGAATGATACATATTGAATAATGTTACCGATGCCACAAGGATGACACCGGTAACATTTCCAGGTTAAGATCTTCACTCAAAGTACAATATCTACTACAGCTATACCTAGGTACATACATACAAGAATCATCAACAACGTTGAATGACAGCCTACCTTATCTCTAACAAGTAATTTCACACTGGGTAGCCCATTTTCTTCTTTCGATTCAATGGGCTTGAGGAATTCAATTTTCTTCTTGGAGGACAGAAAGTAAACCGAAGTTTCGCAGAACACCATAATGGTATCAGGTAGCTCATAGCCGAATAGCCAAGTCTGCAAGAAGAGACAATAAGTAGAGGTCATTTACATCCCCATTTTCTCATGGACAGCCACGGTACAATTAGCACCAGCAAAATCTATAAGTATGTGTAATAAAACATTAGAATACCTGTAGAGCCTGAGATTTGCAGTAAACGATATCTTCATCCACACCCACAGACACAGCTATGGCATCAACCTTCTCCCAGTCTCCAGTCCCTTTCTGTAAAAATCGAAACTCATCAAGTTTATTGCGCCGTATATATACACGTACAGAAAATATAATAAAAACATGCCGTCACTGCTGATTCGAAATGAAAAACGTTTCTCTATACATCCAAATCCCATCCAATGTCCCCATGACATGGAACTTCCTCATAAAACAAAATGCTGCCAACAATGTGAGAAGGGACTCACCTTCCATTCCGAATATAACCTTTGCAACCTCCGAAGGAAAACATCTCGATCCACTCCTGTGGGAGCCATGTAGACGGATCGGAGTGCTCACACGTCCGAAAGAATCTGAAATCCCAAGAAGGATGAAAAACACTGTTTCGGTTTCTAAATTTTTCCACACAATCCAAAATACGCGTTTGAACAGGTCACGCAAAGAGTCGACTGTCAACGTTTCAGGAATAATTATTGACTGAAATAAATATTCATTTGGGAATAATTTCTTGTATTACGACGAGAGAGTTATTATTATGGCGGTGCTTTCCTTCACACTGACTGACTCCAATGACTTTATTCTCTCGTTCTTTGTATTTTCCTACACTCCTGCACTTTGCGTTCCTTCCTCTCTACTGTGCGATGCGAGGCTTCGAGCAATTATGCACGGCCCTTATGCACGTACAAATCTTCGATTAAAAATACTATATAAGAATTTGACATATACTTGGGATATAGTGCATACATGCACTATATATCTATATTCTTGATGTTGTTGTACCTCGCCGCTCGCCGGGAAGAGTCGAGCTTTCAATGGTTTTTCCGCCGTGCTCAAGCCCTCGGCCTGGCATTGAAAGTTGACAGCACGAGGAACACTGAAAAGCTTTGAAACTGAAAATGTACCACGGAGGAAGGAAGATTTGTAGGGGCGAATTCTCCTCATTCCGCTTTTTCGCTCCTCTCATATACTCTCATCATATCAGCTTCTCTCGTTCTTCATGTTGCTGTTGTATATATAGGGTCGGGCTCTCTGCTGTTCTTTCTTTCGATTTTTGAATTGGCGCCAATTCCTTACACAAACTCTGCCAATGGGGACGAGCCGGCGGGGGAACGCCGCGAAATTTTATTTGAATGGACACATGGAATGTTATTTTAAGTTATTTCCAGTGGAAAAGGGAATCATATCTCCATTTCTCCATATTCCGAAAATTAAGTTATATAAATAATAAAACAAAATACGATAATCAGTAAAAATAAATTTTATTTTCATTAATAATGCCAACTATTTGATAAAATTGCTGGAAATTTGTGGAGAAACTGGGAACCGAGGCGAGGCGGAGAAGCCCGAAAGTTTGTATTAAACTGATTTGGTGGTAATTAGAAATAAATTATACAAAATAAATTTTTGAAAATAATAATAATTAAATATTATTATAGTTTGTATAATTTTTGATAATAAATGAAGGCAGGATATGGAATTTGATTGGGTTTTCAAATGTGTTTTTACACGTTCAAAATTTTATTTTGGAATATATTTTTCAATCAAGGTTTAATCTTGAAATTTAATTTTTAATTAAGAAGATTTTATTTTGGACTGGATTTGTCATGTTCAAAATTTTATTTTGGAATGTATTTTTAATTAAAATGAAGTGAATTAAAATAATTTGATAAAAAAGGTTAAAATAAACTAATAAATTGCGGGTATAAGAGCATATGTATGTAATAGTAGTTAACATTTTTCGCAGTATTTATGTGCATAATTAAATAGAAGTCAGACAATTATGACTGATACTAATGAGTTTTGAAATGATTTTTCATTTATTCAAAATTTTAATATGAAAAGTATTTTGAATATTTATACTTTTAGTTTGGAAATTCTTCCCTCCACGGGGTCTTGTTGGAATAACTTGCAATCAAAGTGTATAAAAAATTTCAGATTCTGAATTTTGAAGATGACAAAACATTGGAAACAAATAATCATTTTTATGTTATAAAGATGTTACGTTACACGATTTAGGACGTTGTAGCAAATTACACTATTTAAAATACATAATTATACATATGAATTAGTATTAATATATTATATAATTAGTAATAAATTAAGATGGTAAGAATAATCGTTTGAAAGCGACAAAGAAGAAGGGATATGAGATGTAATTATATGATGTTTTAAGGGAATAGATTGAATTGACAATTAAAATTAGGACAGTTGATGGTTGTCAGTGTCAACACGTCAACTATAGGTGCAGGTGAGGTGTTGTACTTTCGTTGTAGGGTTTGATGACGGAAATTATAGGACATTTATGTTGTTTTGTTGCAGCTAAAATGTCCCAGACTATAGGAAAGCTGTGCCGGAATGCCCTCCAGTTTATTGAATGTCCGGGCGTGAGGTACCGGTGGAAACAGTTATCAAAGGGAAAAAGCCCTAGAGAGGCCAAATCTTTGGTTCAAAAATTGGATGGTACTAGATACAGATTTTATAGATACACTTGAATATTATTATTGACCTCATTTTGGTTACATTTGTAAAATCCACTTTTCGAATCCCTAGAGTGGAATTATAAAGATCCAAGTTTGCACTTCAAGGTTGATATTGGATTCGCTCCTCGTGTGGCAAACAGGAAAGAAGACTTGAAGATGCGTTTAGAGAGTCGGCGACAACTTAGAAATGATTTAGAAAAACAACTCGCGGCTAAGGAGACGAAAGGTCAGTTAAAGCCAGGTGCTAGTTTCACATATTTTATTACAATACTCACAATTTTTCAAACATTTATTTTTATTAACAGTGGAAGTACCCTTGGAAGAAGTACATGCAATATGGGAAACCACAACTGGTCCAAGTCATTTAAAAAAGGCGGCGGAGTATTACGGAATATATGATGACCTTTTTGATAATGGCTATTTCTTACCACTGAAAGCAATGAATATTAATTACAAATACGAGCTCGAGGAACAGTACCTTTCACGAGTTTACATGGGAAATATTCTTAAACCTTATGAGGTATGAAGATGAATTACATGAAACAATGTTCAGTACAGATGTTGCTTCAATTTTTGAGCCTATGTTTACGATTTTATTGAAATTATAGGCGGCACATGTCCCTGAAGTTTCATATGAAGCCAATCCCAACGAGCTCTACACTCTTGCTTTGACAACACCAGATTGCCATTTGACAGAGGGAAATGGGGAATACTTGCATTGGCTCGTGTAAGTTTTGTTTCACTGTGATTAAGCGTCCCTACTATGTAGAATAACAATAATTTATTACGGCGTTGAGTTTAAAAAATATAAATATGTATGTAATATAAATTATTTTTTGACGTTTTAGGGGAAATATCCCTGGAAATCGCGTAGCCGATGGAGTTCAGTTATGTGACTACTTACAACCTTTCCCACCAAGAGGGATTGGATATTGTAGATACGTTTTCGTCTTGTACAAACAAGAGAAGGCATTGGATTTATCTAAGTATGCCAGGAAGGCACCGTGTAGGAATCTTGTAGATAGAACGTTTTGTACCTACGATTTCTACAGAGAATTTGAAGACGATATCACTCCAGTAGGTCTACAGTTTTTTCAGTCAGACTGGGACCAAACTCTGACTAATTTTTTCCACCATGAGCTAGGTACGTAGTTTAATACATACAGAAAACATACAATTCCGTCCCTAATGAGAGTATCTGTATCTGTGATGCTGTCATTATTTATCACAACGTATTCAGCAGTCAGTGCATATGAATATTAAAGAATTAAAAACTGTGTTGCAGATATGATGGAACCATCATTTGAATATGATTTTGGCGAAGTTGTTCTTAAACCGCAAGATTGGTTTCCTCATCAGCAGCCTTTTAACTTATATTTGGATAAATACAAAGAGAAGAAGCAACTTCAAAAGGAATTATTACTAGAGAAGCTGAAAGAAAGACATCCGTTTCATCCACCTCCAAAACCGGACAAATATCCACTTGCTTTTGTTATTAATCGGCATCACCCTACTTGGTTGAAAGATGACATTATACGACGCAGAGTGCGAGAGGGAAAATGGAAGTATATGTAACTTACTTTTATTAAATTTTATTATGTAGTTTGTTATTTCCTTGAGACCGTACATTGGTCAATGTTTCTTAGTCGTGCATGAAGGTGTTTCAAAATAAATGGTTACGCACCTCTTATTGTATCTACATACTTGTCATATTTTTCATTGTGTCTCAGTATCGAATTTGAAGTCACCAAAATAAAGTTATGTTTCTTCTCTAAAAACGTTTCATTATAGCATCCCACAATTGCTATCGTCATACAGAATCCTGTGTAATAAGAAATGCAAATGATTCGCTACACTTTAGGGAAACTAATTGCAACGGCGGATCCACCCTTTGTTTCACCACAAATGTGCACCAGCTTATACAGGTTGTGACACTTGTAACCAGAAGTCACACATAAGAACTTCTGTACATTCATTTCATTGTCCGCAATATAGACACAAAGGGTTCGGGTGGATATCGATTGCCATAAAGTTTCAGAAAGATTACATTACGAGAAACAAGTTGAAATAAAAAATGGTTATGATTAAATGGCCTGGGAAGGTAGGCAACAAAAACATTGATATAAATTACGATGGAATTGCCTCTAATGTTCCCACGTATATGTACTGATTGTTAAAAACCAATCATGAGTTCTCCTCTATACAGTAGCCAGTAGCCACATATCTATAAAATGGCTAAAAAAATCTCTGTATGTCTATCCCACATTAGGTAGTTTGTAAAAAGTGGTATATAGAATAATAACAAGCGAGAACAAATTATGGTGTTGCACTTTTCCCCCAAAACTTGTATTTTAAACCAATTTCCGTAATTTTCAATTAGTATTATAATTTGTTGCAGCCTCATACTTTTGCCTCAAGTTCCAAAAAATGTTTACAAATTATTACAGCCCTCATTACTGTGTTCTTGGCTTGTGACCCTCACTTGTTATCATATTTGACATGCATGCAACATTCCCTATTCAACCAGCATATATTGACATGGGACACTAAACAGTATCAGGACTTTAAATATTTACATTGCGATTGCACAATTCTCTGAAACGTTGCAGAAATTAAGCATATCTAATCACAACATCAAACAAATGTGCGATCCCGTATGAATCATGTGAGTATGCATATCACATGAAATGAATGTACATACACTCATTCATCCGTAATTAATATATTCACAGTGCGAAGCCACACGACGATACAAACACGAAGACCGTTACAAGCCAAGATCGATTGTATTGTTTTCTTGTCACAACAATGCAATAATAACGAGAGTTTGACTTACCGCATAATGACAAATCGGCTGAATTTATTTTAATTCACAGATAACATTGCAATTAATTTCATTAAAATTGTAAAAAACTTGTTAACAAATTAAATGTTGTAAATAAGACCAAAGAAACTATACAGTAAATAAATACATTTGTACAAAAATTAAATACATAAAGTGAATAAATAAAAGCTAAAAAAATTGAAATAATTGTAAATAAAATAAAAACAAAAAACCAGTGTTTAAAATCCAAAACCCCAGTAAATACATTGGTGTAAAAGAAGTAAACAAACTAAATTTGGAAATAAATAAAATAAAGGAAATTAATTTGCACATGCAATTTTAAAAAATAATTCGTAAATAATAAAAAAAATAATTGGTAAATAAAATAAACTATAGCTGAATTCGCAACTACATAAAATCAATTTGAAATCAAATAAAATGGAAAATAAAATAAATTGGCAAATCAAATGAATTGGCAGACCAAATAAATGTGTAAATAAATCAAATAAATGTGAAATAAAATAAAATGAAAAATCAAATAAATTGCCAAATAAAATAAATTCGCAAATAAAATAAATGTACAAATAAAATAAATTCGCAAATAAAATAAAGAAATTAGAATAAATTATTGATTATAGCAGGTAGTTTGCAAATAAGTGAAGTAAAGCAAATATGATAAATTAACTTGTCATTTGTAAAAAAACTAAACCAAAATCAAATAATTAAACTATAAAAAATATTTACAAAAATCCTTGCAGAATATTTTTTGCGATTGAGATACAGCAATGCAATTAGAATTTAAAGTGATACGAAGGATTACAGCAATTAAATCAATAATTACAATTATAACAACAATTTATTTATAATTACAATTACAATAATAATTAATTAAATTACAACATGATTTAAATAATTAATTATAATAATAACAAATTAATTACAATATTACAACAATAATAAATAAATTACAATTACTACAACCGCAATTAATTGCATGAAAGTACTTCCTTATCATCAAATTCGCAAATGAAGCACAAATTTAGCATCGGATTACATGAAAAAACATTAATGACTTCCGATTAGTCATTTGTAATAAGCCTTAAATCCGCATACAAAACAACCGGAAGTCTCAAATTTCCAAAAATAAAACCATTTCTCCGGCACTCTTGAATACAAATACAGGAGAATGCCTATAAGATCTTTAAAGAACGTTTTACAATGTATTTTGCACGGAAGAAGAATAAAAAGAGGCGAAAAAAAAAGGAATGAAAAAATGGGAAGGCCATATAGGAATGTGTGAAGGAATGGAATGGAAAGGAAGCCTATAAAATCCCTATGCTATACTTATGCACATATACAGAGCAGCTTAAACTCATAGAACGCGCGCTTTCAGTCATTTGTCCATTGCACGGTGAGGGCTATTTCAATTCAGTGGGATATTGCAGTTTTGGACTGGAACAGTGTCCGGACTGTCTGGAGAGTAATCTCAATCTGCATTAACATTGTGCAGTTTCCAGAAATTAAACCCCAGGGAAATGTTATTTGAGCAACTGTGCAATGGTGTACATTTGGGACTCCCCACGAATCTCATTTGGTGTATTAATAATAATAATTACAATTATCTCCAATAAGCTCCATTTCCAAGTCAAAGATCTGTACAGGAGATGAGAATATCCTCATGGCAGTGGCAGTGGATGAATTCAATATTGAATTTAATTTTAAATTTGAAGTGAGTTAACAACCAAAGTGACGACGTCGACGAGGATTTACTGTTCTTTTAATCACAATAAAGGAGCAGGAAATGTCCGAGCGGAAATTTGTACGGGTCCGTTGCAAGCCTGGGAGTGCTGCCCAAGTTCGGGATGTTGTGTCGAAAGCTGTCAGGAATAAAACTATTTATCAGGTATGACAGGATTTTGAGCTGTTTATCTATATAATAGTGTAAATTATCATCATGAGTTATCTTATCAGAGTGAATAATAATAGCAAGTGTGATGTATTTGTATTTTTAAGATAGCTCTTTTGTATACTCTGATTGTTGTTGGTTGATATTAATAAAACTCTCATAATTTAATTGGCAAGCCTCCATACAATGCAGATTACTATGAATCCGGCACTTTTGCTTTTGTTTTTGCTCCTAATTGCTTTTGTTTCTACTTTGCTAATTGCTTTACTTTGGCTCTAGGTTGATTTGTCTTTCAGAACATACATACAGACATCCCTGGGAATTTAATTACATAAACACCTTTTAACACTTTCTAGGGTGTATTCATGTTCCTTCGTATGGTATATGGTAGTTTTAATTTCTGTGATACTTTTCCTCAAAAGTGCGTGAGCTCTCAGAGTTTGAGGTATTAACACCACATGCTTCTATATGGTTATATTAATAAGAGTTTCTTTTAAGGTCTATAGGGACAGGATAATTTCTATTTATTAAACCATTCATGTTGTCATTATCAGTTGGCAGTTCTAATGAAAGGCATATGCCACGTGCGATTTTTCCTGAAAAAATTACTCAATCATTCCTGATGATTTCTGCAATTCATTAGCACTATCGAATTCATCAAGGGTCATGATCTCCCTGGAGTTGGAATATTGCATAGAACGTATAATTGTCAATAGTAATTTAAATGGCAAACTCAAAAGTGACAAGCTTAAAAGTGGCAAATCTCAAAAATGGCAAACTCTAAACTTGGTTTGAACTAACTGAACTACTTTGTTTTGAACTAACTGAACTACTTTGGTTTTATAATTAACACTATTAAACTACTTTTCTAATGCTGACATGAGTATGTTGTATTTATATGATTTCTATAAGTATTTTAGAAGCATTTATACGACTTTGATATAAGCTTCTAATATGGGTTTATTTTGTTGTGAGGATTTACTGGTTCCCAGGAAAGTAATTTAATTATTTGTAAATTATGAAGTGTTTTATTGACATTTAGAAGGTGATGGAGGCGAGCAGGTGTAGCTTATTATCTGATTAAAAAAATTTAGTGTGAAAATCCATATATGATGCAACTGCAAGACATTAATGAGCATAATATAATATTCGTGGTAATTATGAAGAATGATATTCGTGTGAATTTTTATTATCGCGAAACGGTTAAAATAGCAGGTTCTTTAATCGCAGTTAGTACAATGTTCTACCGATTTCTAGCTTATAAAGGTTGTCTAGTCTACTAAAGGCTGCGGCTTCTCGGTCTCACGACAATATGTGAGACAATGAAATTCTTATAGGTTCAGGTTCACACCCGTGAATAATTACTGTAGGATGTATTATATATCACACTGTATGTATAATAGGCGTTAATGAAAATGAGTCTCGAACATATTAAGTCAATACAATTGAGTAGGTGATTATGTAATAGGATTTTATTACAGGCTGCGTGCTATATTCCTAAATACAATAAATAATGTGAAACGTTTTGGCTACTATAGCGTAGGATGGTATTCGCCCTTGAAATTACAAGAGACTCACAAACACTCGTATGATTGTTCTTCATATCCTCGTTTTAATTTAGCAATATTTTTTTCTCCACTTTTAATCATGACGTCGAACGTCGCTGACCCTGTCACTACAGAGGACCCCGTGTGAGGAATGATCATGTTGCTGAATACCATAAAAAATTACACTCCCCGCGTATCCCTTGGTGTATTTTCAGCTAAGTCGTCTCAACTGATGAATCAACAAGTATTCAAGCGCATCCATTTATATTAACCATTAAATTGACCTTCCATTAAATTGCATTCAGGCAGTTTTGCTGGGCACCATTAGGTGATGCCGTAAACGAATTCGGAATGAATTGTTTTGGCGGCATTCATTTAATCGCTGTTCCCACCTTCATTTTTTGCCGTTTTGTCGTCATTAGCATTCTACTGTCGCTACTGATCGTGAGTGTAAAGAACTGATAATGTATTTATGCACGGGTCGTAATGACCGTCTGGGAATTGCTAAATAAATTCTTTCATTCTCACTATCGTTGAGCAACTGCTGAATCATTGTTCGCGAAGGGAGGGTAACGGCAACTGGAAAATCGAGAATAATATTATGAACCTTAATGAAATAAAACCTTTTAGAGTATCATCATCACCCTGTAGGTAGCTCTGTGAATGTGAAGATGATGGTAACTATGAGACTCTCTGTGTTCATGATTTGTATGGTCCACATCTTGAATATTCGATTTACTAAAATATCTGAGTTTATCGTTATTGGCATTTTGTCAAGACATTCTCTGTACTTTCTTGTGCAAACAGACAAAAATTATTTTGCTACCACAGCGTATTTACATTTACTGCTTCATGGTGAAGTTATCAGGCGTCATCCCTGTAATACTAACATTGAACTTGTAGATTTATTTGAGACAAGATTAGATCTGTTCCTATTTCCTTACGAGGAGTCCTTCCAAGTATCTTCTTTGGGAAAGACGTATACTTTGAACAATAATTTGTATTTAGGTTAAGGAAGAGTTTCACTTGATTATAAGAATTTGGATTAAATTAGAAGACACTGGCATAAATAAAGATGAAACCATAATTAACTGATTAGGTTCTTCTATAATCTAAAGAATATTTTAAAGATAGTTTAGATAGTAACTACATTAGTGTGTGGAATACATGTGTGTAACTTTTTCCCAAAGGGATGTTGACACCGAAAAGTGATAAGATATAATCAGCTGTAGCAGGTAAATATGATGAACAACACCCTTCATTTAAATTCAAGCAGGTTTGTTTAGTTTTGATGGTTTTCTGCTCAAGATGTAAACTCATGCTTACGCACATATACTCATATTAAATTCGGCAAACCCATGTGGATGGACACAATAAGTTTAACTATGCCTATGCAGTATTTCCTTCGTTAGAGATTTTGCTTCTGGCAGGACGGCACATGCCTAAAAGTATCTACGTATAAGTATATAAGTATACGTCTGTTGTGTATACATTTAGATTAAGTGACAGGTTCACTTGAGATGAAAACACAGACTGATTTTTGATTGACTGAATCGATCCATCTTAATTACTATTTGGTGCATCTTGAAGCTCACCGCAAAACTAAAATGGTATGAAATATAGCTTTAGGGTAGCGAATTAATCTGACGTGCATGATGTCGTCTTCATCTAGATCTAAGCAGATACTAATGTAGTCAGGGATCTCAGTCTCTGTGATTTGATACTGCCTCTTGTTGTTGAAATATTTTGACACCCGTGTTTTCAATTTTTATGATTGTTTTTTCTTCTTAATGCAGTCAAATTTTTTATTCCTGCATATTTGATGCATAATGAGTGCAAATGTAGTCCCTTCATATGCAAATGCTAAGCAGTCATGATCATGAATAATGATTAAGGTAGTCTATTGAGTACATTATATACATGTTATTGCTGTACTCTTTTCATTCAACCTGTTTTAAAGCATCACAAAGGTGTTGCTGAAATTTTTATCGAGGTTTCATGGTCGGACGTTTGGATTTTGGATGCCAATTTCTTTTATCAATACTTTAGACTTTGTTTTATTACGCATAAGTATGCCCGCATTTTTCATAACTGTGTGTATTGCTCCTTTCATTATGTCTGCCCATATGCTGGGCTGGTGTCATAGCTAGTAAAAGTATCATAAAATATTGAAATTGTATTTTATTTATGTTTTTCTTAGTAGCAACAAGTTCATTTCTTTGATTCAGTGTGAGCAACGTCATTGCTTCACCATTTAGATTAAGTCAGCGACTAGTGGTGAATAAATTGAAATGCATGCTGGCGGTATTCGAAAAATGAATGAAGGTAATCCGAAACTTATGCCTAGGTTTGGAAACCATGTTTATGTGGTTTATCGACAGCAGGAGTGGTGTATGTATATTTATGTTGGTATTAAAGGGAGCCATAAAATATGTTATTGATTTTGAAAACTTCATATTGTATTTCACCACATTATTATCACTTCATATTTTTACACGTGACTAAATAGTTTTACTCTTTCTTGATTTGTGAGTTTTCTTTTTATTTGGCTGACTGATGTTGCAAACACAACTCTGTATGCAAGTTTTCTATTTCTTAAAAGGTTATGGTTTCATCGAAATTAGTCTCCATCAAGGGGAAATCATATTATATTGTGTACTGGTAATTGGTAGATGCAGATACTACAATGGAACGCGACATGTCTTATTTCCGTTTCATGTGTTAAACATGACTACTTTATTAGATTCTACTCCATTACGATTTCCCGTTTTTTGTAGACATACTTACTTTACGCTCAGGAAATTGCTCTCGGTGCAGTGCATTAGAATATTAATAAGCAACCTTTATCACCCACCCTTTGTAAGTATGAATTGTTGCAAGTGGATAGTAGTTATTTGGAGCATAACTGATATTTGGTGTTCTTGTATATGCTCAAGTTCTTTGTTCGACTTCATGATATGAAATGAAACTTGAGAGTCATAAAATTATTTTATGTGTACCATTAATACGGCGAGACGTAATATACCATCCTAAGGGTATACTTATACTTCTCTCTCGATTTCCCAGAAGATCGTTGAGTTAATTCGACAGTTTCTCTCTCACTGATAGAGTGGTTAGGAAAGTAATCGATTATTTAAATTGTATATATCATTTTACTAGTTAGGTTATTACTAATTCAATCTACTCTACTGAAAGGTTAAGATTCTATTAAATTTTAATACAATGCATAAGGTTAATGTTGGTCAAGAATGCCAATGCAGTTTGGTCTCAGGCTAATACTACCCAAGGAAATTATAATTAAGGTTTGTAATTGAATTAATTATGTATTTAACACGATACGAACTTTGTTTATTGAATTAAGGTTCACATGTTCTTGAGATTTAATTCGAGTTTCTGGGTAAAATCCACCCATCATACCAGAATGTCCCAAGCATTCCATTTGTTATTGAGATTAAGAGTAGAGGAGAGGTTTTATGAATTCTGAACGAGAAGAACTGTTGTGGAAGTGTTACCAATAGCTTTGAAAAAATAAATTATTGATAATAGCATGACTAAAAACCAGCAGTTATTCAACTGACAATACAAAAAGGAAATGAGTTGCATGCCGTGCGTTAACAAGTAGGGAGGAGAATGTTGAGATATCTTCAAGAGAAGAGCTACTTTAAACATTACAGTGCTGACAGTAGTACATGTGTACTCATAATGATGATTGTATGTTCAAGATTTGTAATTATTTTAATTACACCGTTTTTCTAGTTTGGGTCTCTTACTGGGAAAAAGTGCTAAAAATTTCAGTTTCACCCGAACTGTGGCGAAAAGAAAGTAATAAATAATGAACGATTCTCTATACTATTAACCTACTGATTCCTTGCTGACATTGCAAAAAGTTCTGTGTGATTGGTTTTTCAGGTTTCCATTAGGTATTTAACATAAACATTGAACTCAGTATCTGTGTTCTTCATTTCAAGTAATTATCGTTCATGATTTGGAATTATTGCGATCTATTATATTTGCATTTCTAGTATTTGAAACGAACACTAGAACATGTGCAGAGACTATTCAATATGTGAAATGATTGACCAAATGTTGAAGGCTTATTGCGGTCAAATTTTTCACGTAAAACTAATGTGAAAGAAATTATTGATGTTCTTTTTAATGTTTTGTCGGTGTTCGATACGTCTACTTAAGCTCAAGGTCCTATATAGATCTATATAGTTGAATAGTTCTGTATAGGACCTTGCCTAAGCTCTGCCTTGTGCTTCCGTATACTAGAATGCAACTCGATGCGAGTCTGTCATGTACTGCATAAGTTATAGTGTAGTTCTTGTATAACCCAACACCTGATAGTACACGCATATAAATGTAATTAGCGATAACTTTCTGCTCTGCTCTACCTTGTTAGTTGTGGCCATATGTTTAGAGAAGTTGCTTTGTTTGTAATAAACTGAGAACAGAGATGAGGATTTAATGATAGAGCTTGCATTCTGTAGGTTACAAAAAATATTGGACGAGCATATTAATTAATTTGTAGTAAAAGTAATGCAAATTGGTGAGTACAGCTGTCTTGGTGGGTCAGGGAACTGAAAGGGCAGGGTAATATCCTGTGGTTTTATTGCGCGTGAAAAGTATGTTTGTATATAATTACCTATGTACCGGTCGTTGCTTAGAAAATATTGACTATTCCGCGTACCACACTGCACTTTGCGCGTAGGTCAAGTCCTGTGATTTTGTTGATAACAGGGTAGGTGCTGATGTTGAAGGGGTAAGATATTCAATAGCCTGCTTCACTTTTATTAGGTTACGTTCTGGTATTGGTGCAGGCTGTAGTATCGTTCTCACTTGTCACCTTTAAATTGAACTATTTTTCGTTTTCATATTTATGCTTCAGTTTAGTAGGTGTACAGGTTTGACTTGTTAAGTTGTTTACTAGCTCATGCATTGTTTTGAAGAAGAACCAGATATTCTTTTTAGTATCTGTATAATAGTATGTGTAAGTTTGACGAAAAGATGAAGGTTGAGGAATTGACAGATGCCATTGTTGAATGAAGCTGATGCAATTTTTCGCCTTTTTATTTCTATGCTATAATGGTGACCATGGATAACTATTATTGGTTATTATCAACTGTTGTGATGGTGCGCACCTGTGTGCTAGTTTTTAAAGCCCTTTTTGGAGTAGAAATCCCTAAAAGGATTTCCTAAATTGGTACAAATAGTTTATTATAATAGTTAGAAGCTATACAGTCCTGCCATGCCACAGCTTGACAAATGTTCAATCTATTTGAGATAAATACTCATGTTATTCGCCATTATGTGTGTTTTTGTAACCACTTACGTACAAAATGCGTCCCTTTCACAAGATTGACAGCCAAAGTCTTGTATCGTCGCCGGTTATTATGGGCACCCTATCTTTTTATGCTAAGGTCAGTCCATAAACCCGTTTGCAGATTAAAAGATCGTACAAATGTTGACAATTATCATCTACTGAAGTATGGGCTTAACGCACAGTGACATAATTTGTGCTGAAAGTTTTTTTATGGTGTAGTTATTAGAATAAGATAATATTTGGTTTCCAATACTTCAGTTGTCATTTCTATGTTGGGTTAGGTTACATCTACACGGATACTTTATTACTAGAAATCCAAGACTTAACGCAGATTAGTGAAGCGGATGTCGTCCGTGGCACTGGTTCGGTTAGATTCCACTACAAAAAACGTTGGTGCAAGATTTTTGCTGAGAAAGTATGGTACATTATCTCACAAGAACTAATGTATCTGTCAGTGCTCGTACAATCGTATGTACTATTTGAATAAACTTTATTGATAATGTTGTTACTTAATGCGATCATAACTTCGTAACTTCAGGAGATTCGGTACAATGTTTTGAATTACAGAAATGCAATGCTCAATGTTTTATCAAATATTTTTATTAATAATAAAAGTATTCTTTTCTATTTGTGTAAGTATAATATTCATCATGAAGCTTAAAATTCTTATGAGAGCAAATAGGTTCAGTTTTAAATACTTATATACATAGTTGACAACTTATGGTTGACAATAGTGTGTCTGAATTACACATATAAATTACTAGACATTCATAGCTACTAAATCTTTTATGGATAGAACTTGCTACGCAAATTGAATTTATGGAATGCTACTTAATCCTTTTGTACTGTAACTAAGACTCTTAATGGTCTTAATGTCTTGTACTTGGCATTATGATTAAGCAAATCATAATCCGCTAGTATAGACGTCAAACTGATTTGTATGAACTACTTGCTCAAAACTTGTAACTTGTCATAAATCAAAGGAATTTCCAACATATGATATTGCTGTAATAACACATTTCTGTATTAGACTCGTCATTTATTCGAATGGATCAGATGTCGTAGGATGCGTATAATGAACTGGTATGTCCCGTTGAAATGTTTGATTGTCCAATGTCTCAAGATCCCAATGTTGCACTGCACAAATCTGGTTCAGTGAGTTAAAACATAGCGTAGATTATAGGATGATGTGATGTGACTGGTCTTTGTGTACTACCTGAATCCAATATTTGTTTACCCAATCAACCCTGTTGCTCAAGTCTGTCGGTAACTTTTATTTTCAGTAAATAGGGTCAGTCCTCCGTAAGGCAAACTAAAACTTCATTGTTCTTATTTTTCGCTTTAAAACCAAAAATACATCTTGTCGTACCTATAGCAGGTAAACAGTATTCTGGGACAGGAAATGCCTATTTATGCATTTGTAAGTAACTCATTCAACACGTAAAAATCGCATTTACCTTTGAGATGTTGATTGTGGTTTAACATTCTAGTTTTTTTTAAATCACCATACTCCGGAATGTCTATGGCTCACGCGATACATTAAAAATACTACCATTACTAAATTCGGTAGTAATTCTGCCGCCAATTGTCGGTTACAAGTTAGAGAAATCTTAACACAAACGTGGCGAATCTTTTACTTTTATTGTGACTAAATTATTGCAGTGCCGATGTCAGTGTCTGTTTACTCTAAATGAGGCAATTAAGTTCATTAGAGATTTCTTTTACTTAATAGGTACCACTTTAATTTTAAGCATGAGTTAGCAAAAAATGGCCGCAATGGTATCTACATATATAGCTGTTTATACTTTATTTTAATGCATGTTATAAAGTACCAGTAGTACATCAATGGTATTTGCTGGGTTAAGCACGCATTATGTATTTTAGGTGCTTAAGTACTTGTGTGAGATGTGGGTAATTATAATTTTGTAAATAGATATAAATGCACACTACACCTGCATATTGGGAATGTGAGCATACCCATGCTTTTACTTGTATTGAAAATATGCTGGTTGAATGTCTCTTTTCAGATGCTCTTTACTTTATGGTAGCAATGGAAAACAGAATGTGATGACTAAAGCATACTTGTAGTTATAATTACTTGGTAAAGTGTAATAAGAATTATATATTATATGTGGCCACGAGATTTTATTACTATGGATTTCCTGAGAAAGTTTGATGGGCATTGATTACCCATTTGGAATAGTATGGAGTAATTATATTACTTGGGACATACGTATATATGTGTTGTATTTATAACATATATGATATTACTTGAAATGGAATGTAGGGCCATGCATAAAACTCTCATCGACGGTCGAATATGTGAGAATTCGTATTGAAAGCAGATAATGGCACTTTCAGAGAATTTTGCAATGTGTCATTCATAGACAAGCAGTGCGTGCTGTCAATAATGCGGGTTGTTTCGCGGAGGGAAAATATTATTGCATCAAGAATCCTAAGTGATGTCCAATTGAAGGAAATTTGAGAGGTTAATTTGTATAGAAAATAGGTCTAACAAACTAACAATAGACGTTGTACACACGTGTAAACAAGTAAGACGCTACTGGGATATCGCTTGTTTTACACTGCACATTTTAAGGAGTTGGAGTGCAACAACAAAACGTGGTAGTGGTAACTGTATGTAAATGTGTATAGTGTTTCTATTTTGTTAGTTCAAGCTGACAATTCATGGGTGAGGTGCGGAATTGTATTGTGTATGGAGAGGTTGTGAGTAACAATCAACGAAACTTACTGATATTTGACATCAATTTTTGCTACTTTGTATTCTGTTTATCTTTTCAATCGAGCGCGATCTCCTAACTTAATACTGTTGGCCCTACCTAGGGTTTCATGGCTGGGCTCTGCTTAAGAGTTCACCATCCATCGCTTCAGGAGGGAAAATACATTTGATGAAAAGTACCTTATTTATGTTAGTTTCAGTGCTGCGAGGGCAGATATTATTAAAGAGTTTTCCTGTTAAGTTTGATTAAAGTCATTATAATATCACATTTACATTTTATATAGAATTTACCAAGTAACTCTCGTTAGTATTATTAGTAGAAGGCATATCCTTTCGGATGAAGTGCACCAACTTGTGTCATTTTTGTACTTATAAACTCCTCATCTCTTTAATACAAAAATTTGCATAATTATATTTAATGTGTTCATAGGATTGATTCCGAGTAGAAAATGGAAAGCAACTAAAATTATTTGAATGTAAATTTTAGCATACATTAACCTAAGCGGAACATCGGCTGAATGACTTTACATGGAATAACGAAAATGAATAAAGGTTTATATTCCGGCACTTTTATAAACGGACATCAAAAGATTGGCTAATCTGTGTTGCTGTATGTTTGTAGTAATGCGTAAGTCACGCTTGGAGATTTTCATTTACCAGTTCGTTGCTAAATAATGGTAAGCGGCTTTTATAGCCATTCATGCTTGCATTTAGGCAAATACACTCAAGTCAGTTTGGAGGATGTATCCGAAGTTCCAAACTTGGTGCTCCTTTTCGAGTAGTATGTATTTCCTGCTTCTTTCTCTCGTTTTGCATTATTATTTTTTTTATTAAAAAGTAGTTATCGAAGTAAATACTTGTTATATTATATATACCTACGATATGCACCTATAAGCCAATCCATATTAGGGAAATAAATAATTACTATACCCGGTTTTTCGATGTTGGCATTTTAATGTTATTTTTGTATTTTGAAAATCATGACAATAATGCAATCGGTTCTTTTACGTATGCTTTATAATATAATTAACATGACTTTTCCTTGTATTGTATATGGTTATTGTCAGAACTAACCCTAGAGTGATTTCAGATATATTCTTATACCTTCATCTCCCGTATTGTTAACATTGAGGTTAACAGGGGAACCTAATCTTGGCTGTTGGCAGCGCTTTCATCACTTTGTCTGTTCCGTCATTAGAAAAATCTGAGAAAAATAATTTGTTGATGGCACCTACTTAATTTTCAGTCAATACTTGTAATTCTGTAAGGAGAAACGAGGAGGAAAGGAATGCAAGAATGTCGCACATTGTAGGAATAGATGTTTTGCTCGTGTGATAAAGGATTTCAGTGGCTCCTATACTATTGTATTGTAAGTAGTTGTAGTTACTGCATGTAATTATTATTAAGCGTGAAGTATATATGCCTTCCTAACTTATCGCAGCATATGTATACAGCTGAAAGAGTGAGTTGGAAGGGCTGACAATCTTCGACTAGTTTTAAAGCTGGCTTCGTGATGTTGCTGTATGTTTCAGTTTGGACGGTGATAATGGACTGGGTGTTACTGCATTGTAATGTAGTGTTGCATCCCCTTGAATGTTTATTGTTCATGCGGTAAAGAAGGGTAATAAATCAGAATGTATTTGTTACTAATGCTGGCGAGCTGTTGGCTGAAAATTTTCGATTTGAAGGAATTACTCATTAATTTTTTTCTTGCCATAACGAGTTAGAAAATGGGAAGTGATGCCATACCTACAATATAGGTATGTCGCGGTCAAACGTTTTGAAGTGTGTGCTGAACATGAGCTGAATGAAACATTGTATCGATGTAGTGTCGTAGTGTGGCTTAACTTTGCTTGATATACACAGGATACTTGTATCGTCTTACGCTTATAAGATGATCATCGATACTATATTTAATTTTATATTCTCAAAATCATATTTAAATCCTGTAAACGTAACCGAATAATCTGGTTTCTAAATTCTTATAGTGGGTCACTGCATTAAAGTTACCGTATTCGTAATTTAGGATTGTCTTTTACGTTCATGAGGGAGTCCAGTTGGAGGCACAGCGGGTTGACAGATTTCTTTCATTTTATCTCCATTTGATAAAAGAACAAACGCAAGCTTGTCGCATTCTTTGTTGTTAAAATCTTTTAAATAGTAAATAAACAGAGTATGTAGTCTCATTTGTATTTTAGAAGCTAACGTTAACATACCAGGCATTCTTGACACTAGTAGCTAAAGTATGAACAAAATCTTCATTTGATTGTAAGAGATACAGGAGAATACATTAGCCATTACTATGTCATTCAATGAGCACATACGTACTTGAAAGGCACACAAGGGTATGTTTATACCCTGTGTGCATGTGTTGTAAAATGTAAGCTTTGAATGTAAGGGTTTCTGTAGTGTCTCTATACTCAATTTAGCAATTTCGCACTTCAAGCTTTAATTGTTTGTGTACACACACAATATATGTTTGTGTTCACTACGTTGGAAATGAAAGTGTGGATGGTTTTATCAATCCCGTGTCCTCGTGTTGTTTTATCCTTATTCCTTATTCGCTTGTTGTCATGTGTTAGTGAGATGGACACTGAGATTTAGCATTTTAACAGTAGCTTTCTTCAAGTGTCAGAGAAGTAGGAAATGCCATGTATTTTGGGTTGTGCAAGATTTAATAGCAACATTGATCAATCAGATATCTTCATGTTTAGTGTTGCCAAGAACAATAAATCAAGAAATAATGTGGCGAATCGGTGTTAGTTATTGCATATGTAGGGTTTTCAATAAGAAATGCTCCATAAACGCCAGGGCATTTTATATTCTAACAGAAATAATATGTCGTAGTTATTTTCCAGACATGTACCATGTATATAAATATGTAAGTTAATACATAAGTTACCATCAAAATTGGGAGAAAATAATCTACGAATATTTTCATACCGTAATCCACCGTAATTTACTCATGGAAGAATAAGCTATCAGGCAAGTTGTTTGACGATTGAACCATTGATTAAGCTGAAATGGTTTTGAGGTTGTATACCTTGAAATGAAGTCTAGCTCAATCAAAAATAGGCATGTTGTTTTGTAAAATTGTTTCGGCCTTTCTGAGTGTTTGAAACTATTACAACAATGAAGCTTCACTTGGAAAGCATCATATTACAAATATTATCTTTTCTGGATTACAAAGACTTATCGACAGGAATTGATTCGTGCAAATATAAGTTGATGCTGACCCGGTTTGTCAAATCATATAAAGTGGGCAATCGACATTATATGAAAGCATAAAACAATCCCTGCTAGTGTATCTGTACAAGCATACACATGTTCTCAATACTTGACTGGTAATGAAACGTTATTTGGCGCAGGTAGATGTATGCAGATATTCAACAACCAGGTGAGTGCACATATATCATCTCCCGTTGTACGTGAAAAATTTTCTGCCTCATCCATAACTTTGTTATAGACTCAAATTAGCTGGGAGGATATTCTACAATTACTCATGTTGTAGTAGTTGAGTGAGGTAAAAACTGTGGATTAAGTGTTTAGCCATTTGATATTTTTGAAAGTTCTTATTACTTGTGCACACGTAAGATAAATACAGCTGTTTAGGTATACTGGTTCTTAGGCTGGCTCAATTTCTTTAAGCATTATTTGAAACGGAAGTACAATTTATTTGGCAATTTTCGCATCTATCTGAACAACGGAATCTTTGGCATGGGAAGCATTTACTCCCCTCATTGAAGAAACCAGTATGTCACTCATGCATGCGTGGTCGTCACGGAAAAATCTGAAATTTCATGCCAGAGCCAGATATCCTCTAGACTTCATGTACATGAACATGTTTTATGGTCTTTAAATTTGTACAGATTAAAATCACTTCGGGATATTACAAGAATTACGGCATCAATCTAGAGTTTGTATATAAAAGAAAGGATGTGTTTTTGTTTTGGGGATCCGTTGTAGTTATCCAGGTACTTCAGTCATACATTAGTATCAGTGCTTTTTAACCCAAACGGCATCAAAATACTTTGTCATTGATCTTTCAATAATATTAATGCTAGCTGGGTAATCATGGCTGTCACTAGAAATCAGCATTAAAGTATTCAGAAAGTATCTAAAGGCGCCGTCTTCAATCTACAGGCTTACAATTGTAATAATTGATTGTTAGCATAGTACACATACATCCCCAGGTAGGTGCTTATTGTGACAGGAAATTAAATTACCAATTAGCACAAATACACGCGTGGCAAATTCGTCGTCTCTTGGAAATAAACAGTACAGAACGATCGTATAGTCGTATATGTAAGTAATTTGTATTTCTTTTAGCACCTGTCTTTTGTTTAAGTGTTTGGAATATTTCAACAAAGTATGCCATCATCTGATTTGTGATGACTATTCATTGCAACCTATTGTATCTTTATTTGCCCATTAGTAGCTTCAATTCTATTCTTTTAGATAATTTTTAGGGCTTAAATGCTAAGGATTTCATTTTCTTTGGTCAGTTTCGCTACGGTCCTTGATTTATTCTGATTCTTGGTATTATGAAGAAAATAACGGATATGGATTAGGAAGTCTTCTGTTTGACTTAACATGACCACTCTGGGTATTACTTGTGCATACACAGATGTGGATGTACAGGAAATGTTACCGTATAGTCTTATCAAAACTAATCCTAATGAGAGATTATAATCGGTATCGAGTTTGTGGCTTGTGGAAGATATACACAAGAGGTATTAAGCACGGGTGATTGTCTGTATGTAGTGGAATGTATTGCAGGAATCATTACGGTGGTGATTTTAGTAATCATAATTGTTATTACTACAAAGTACGTTATTGTACGAAGTGAAACTCAGGAACTCAGTGATGGCATTTTGAAAAAATATAGGGAAAATCTTTCGACTGTACTTATTCTGTGAATCATTATTACCGTCTCTGCGTGATTATTAAATTGATAATTAATTGCAAGCATTTTCTGAAAATGTACAACATTTAACATGCACAGCTGTAACTGTAAGTATAATGTTAAATACTTTTAGTGGATAATAATGCCTCAGAAGAACCGATGGACGATAATGTCTTTTTCTTAATGATTATAATGCATGAAAGAGTACAATGATTTAAGATATTCGCCTGTATTGTTTACCATACACCGGTACCTAATTGAAATGCGATAGTAAGCTCGTCAAACTTGTCAGATGGGTGAACAATTTGGATTGGAAATCCAGGAGACTTTATTACAAAAAGCAAGATGTTAAGGGTAAACTGAAATAATTTGTATTTATTGGACAAAAAATAATTTGATGTGAAGTTATTTGATATACGTTAATTATTACTGCTGATAAAACTTGGCTTTGGAAAGTTTGAACAATCAAACTTAATAAAGTTGAGATCCTCCACTTACTTGAATCTGTATAATTTGATTATTATGATTACTTGAACTTTTCAATATTGAACGTGTTCATTTAGGCAAGTATTGAATACTACAGTATTACTGCTATGTGTGTGTTCAAGGTTGTAACGTTCGACTTTGATTTACCGGAAAAGGGTACTAGTAATTTCAGCATGTACGTACATAGATTCATATTTGTTTGTAATCCTACTAAAGCATAGGAATTTATATTCTTGTAATAATGACTAATTATTATTACATATTGTTAACTGCATACTATATGCTATACTATATGCATACTATATCTTTGAATAATGTATCTCAAAATATCTCGTATTAATTAAACAATTAATTTGATAAATTATAACCGGTGATTGAAACTATATGTAGTAAGTAAAAAAGGGTCGTAATTGTCATTCAGTTATAATATCGAGCCCGATCATATAATAATAATAATAAGTGAAAAAGGTATTTTAAAACATTATTATCGAAGTCACTAATATTTTATCATTCTTCCTGGAGTAAATTACCCGGTGTACTATGTTTTAGCAGTAGTATATTTGAGTTGATATATTTAATGTGATTTTGAGAAACTTGAAACTTCCTGCTTTTATTACGCCAAACTACGCACAAGAGTTTCTATTTTACGCACTGACTAGGTCACTGCTTGAACGAGTAATATTTTAATGTCCGACATTTTAAAATGTTGTATCAGTATGCAATAAAATAAATGATCCATTTAAAGAAACATTTTTTACTTAGAGTTCCGTGTTTAAATATATATTTTTCTCTCTTTTCTATTTTGATTATTTATGTTAGAAAACAATTAGGCTGTCGTATTTCAATGAACTTTGAATATAAATACATACAATGTGTTGTGTACTGAAAAATACTTCTACTGAAATGTTATTGTTAATTACATTGCTTTTTTTGTGGAACACAGTTGATTTTTTCTCGATAGTATGATGCTCGTTTTTATTTGTGATTATTGGTTGAGTGAGCATACACTATCCGTATTTACACCTGTTCTTCTTTACGACGAAAAAAGAAACAATCACTAACAATGGTGTATTCCTGAACAATCTCCATTCTTGTCAAAAGTGTATCTTCCATTTACTGAGAATTGTGGGAGGTTTACGTTTTTAGCTCATAGGCATAGTTTCGCTTGTGTGTAGAGATGTGCACAAGCACACACATCTAGTTATGGAAGCTATGGCTGTCAGATTCGTTGTATTGGGACCCCGTTAATTTGCAATTACTAATTGCAGTAATCGTGGCCTAAAGTAAGATACAGATTTCTAATTTCTCTTTAGCTTCAAGTTTTATGTTTGCTCTATCTGCACAGCAAATTATTTTCTAGGTGGAAGCGATAAGTGAACTTAAAATATATTTGACAGAAGTGAAAATATTGATTAGGAATATGTGACGGAAATATATATTGATTCTTTATAGTACCGTATGTATGCATTAGTTTCTTTCTCCAATTAGCGGCAATAGTTTAAGGTTTAATTTTCATGATAAAATCTAATTGATAAACAATATTTATTTGTAGCACGTGAGCCATGTCATTGTGTTTCTATGCTGAAATTGCTGTTATAAGCCCGTGTTCTTTCTATAGTCATACAAAGTTAAGAAAATAAAAAAGTTTATAATACAATTTCTGGATTGAGCAGGAAAAGGCACTAGCATAACATTTGATAACGACCAATTTTCATAATATTGTTTGTATTGTTTTTGTAAATGTAATAAACTGTTATTTTTCTCACGCTTCATGGTTGGAAACCGTCATTTAATGTTTAAAGTATCCAGGCATGTATTATTTACTTGTAATCACGTTGATAGCTTCAATTCAATTCTTTGACTGAGCATCTTTATTGCATTTATACTACCAAAATAGACAAGTAAGCGTAAACTACTGGGTAGTAATATTTCTACCTGCCTAGAGGTATTATACTCTCTTTTGAATTTGAGGCCTATAAACTAAATGTTCATCTGTGCATGCATATATATGTATTACACAATATACGTACTTTACATGCAATTAAGTACAACTTCGACTGCCAGCTAGAAAAACCAGCAATTTAAAAAACCATGTTTAAACTTGAACATAGCAAATTATATACTTGGTGTCAGCGTTGAAAATAGTGTACTAGACATGGCTTAAGTTCAGTGTCCATCGCGAAATTGCGATGGACTGTACACTTGTTGTACAGGAGGTGGATTTATAGTTTGTTTATTCCTTTTAACTTGTGAAAATTATAAAAGGGGGTTTCATATCTGTCTTGTCTGGTAAATACACACTATATGACATTAAGCTGTAAGGTATAATGTAAGTTTAGGCATAGTTTAAGTAAGCATTATATGGTTTTTATCTTAAATTTGACGTCTTATGCATATATATTACTTTAGAATTTTCATTGATTCTTGCCACCGACACTGATCAGCCTGTCGACCTATAACCCCAAGCAAAAAGAAGAGTAAGGAAGGGTATACTTTCAAGTTCTTGTTGAGGCTTCGTACAAGCCATCCTTCTCACAATCATACTGACTTGAACGTACCAAACATTCTGTTGAGATGAAAGGGTAGAAGACGGTCTTGTCTCTTGTCAATGGGCTTTGCTTAATCTTGTACTTGAACCAGCTAAACAGTCATGAAGTACCTCATGGATGTACTAATGAATGTAGAAGCTCGTCAAGAAAACTCGTATACAAACTTTTTTAACTGAACAGAAGTACCTAATTCAAAGAGTTGAATGCACTGTTTGGAATCATATGTCGTTGGTCAGTTGTTTCTCGTGTGGAGTAGAGTACAACGTGAATATGATATATGGTTTATTTCCACGTATATACTATGTATGCAAGAAAAACTAGGAACTTATTAGCCGTTTAAGTTACAGCATTGATAAAACTTGATGTTGTTTTGATGAATGTCTGCATTGAATATATACAAGTTGATTTAGAGGTAAGAGATGGATCACAACTACGTATCTTACACCTGTGTTAGTTGTTAGTCTGAAAACCCACATTTGACATCCATCACGGTCACGGCTTCCTTTTCACTTCCAGTCAGCATATTGACTCTCACGCAGTGTTATTGTTTTTTTGCTGCACTTGTTCCTTTTACTTAAGGTAGGTACAAGTGGGAGCGTACATGTATGTATGTGTAGTAGATAATAGTACTTTTATTCATTGCATTGAAGAATAAAATAGTGTAGAATGGCTTTAAGCACCAAAGGGACTCCTCACAAAGGGGATTGTGTTTCTTATGTTATACCAAGGCATGTTTATTGCCGACTGCTTGATGCGTTTCGACAGTATCGTGTAGTTGCTGCTGAACCAGCAGTTGAGACAGTCAGAGTGAGTAATATGGGAAGTGCTGTGTAATTTCTGTAATGTGTTGTCAACGTAAATGTCTTCTTGAGGTTCCTGTCGGATGTATGTCCGCTAACATTCATTCATTCTCTGAGTGTCGTCTGATTTTTTACCTCGCTTAAAATGCCTTTTGTAACTGTGGTCAGTTTAGGCGCTTCGGCTGCCAGTGATTTTATTTCTTCTGCAGTTCGAACAAATAGTGTCACTTGTGACGGAAAGGGAAAATCAACTCTAACTAGAATTAGAGCAGTTTGTGAGGACGAAATTTTCAAAGAATCTACATGCAGAAATGGAAATGACAACAATGCAAATAATGTAAATATTAGCTCAGCACGAAGAAAAAGTGTGAGTTTTGTGGATTTGTCTAGTGTAGGGAAATTGTCGATTGCACCTTCAGAATCCGGCTACAGTTCTGGTTCGACATCTTCAAGTTCAAGTGCCTCCAGTACTGTATATCATGTTGGGGGTGAAAGAGATGTAACTCTTTGGTGTGAAGGAGTGAGTCCAGGAAAAGATAAAGAAAGTAGTTCCCATAATGTTAGTAGTACTACTATCAGTAATCAGGGGAAGGCTACAGTGTTTAAGAGTTGGATTCGCAATAAGTTGAGCCTCTCCAAGAATGGAAAATATTCTTTCGAAGCAAATTCTCAATGCATGGGGCATTTTGGAATCAAAGCGGTAATAATAAATAATTGTTTTTATGATTCGAATTGTCGCTGTTTGTGAACTCAACAGTAGTTTGCTTTAAATTTGAAGAGAAAAAGGATTAGTTATGACGGTTGGTCATTTTTAAAAGATTGTCGTCTGGACTAGACAGATCATAAACTGTACTGGAGATTGAGTAGTCCTTCATGTAATATCGCTACTATGTTTTGTCGATACTACTAATGTTCTTATTTTTACAAATCTCAGCTGTAGATAAATACAACACCGTATAGATGCAACTCTGCAGCTCCATAGTTTGATCATATTCTTAAAAATAAGAGCTGAACTTTTTGGGTTGAAAAAGGTTTTTCACGAAAGTAATCTCCGACCGTACTGGTCATTAAGAGAACTTGTAATCGTCAATGCATTGGCTGAAGTTTCTTTCAGAACCTTGACTTTGCTGGTATGTAGTACGTGACACTTAAAATTTTGATTTTTTCGGAAGCGCTCAATGAGCGGGCCGACATAACTGTTGTGCAGTTTTTATAGTTAGAATATAAATTGTCAGTTATTAATCCTGTGGATATTATGACGGTTACGAACCAACTTACATACATACGACTTTTCACTGATGATTCAATAGTTAAAAAATTTGCTGTTTGTGTTAAAAGTTCATAGGAATACATTTTCACTTTTTTTGTGAATGGTTTTAAAAGAGTATCCGTTAGTTCATAGTAATTACTGTACGCACTTACAATGGTGCATCCTGAAAGTTATGAGACTTGACTTATTTAAAAATACATCTATTGTTAATTAACAGTTATAATAAATGTACACATAATGCTGTAGTAATTTCTAATATTTAGTGTGTATGTGCTTACGTATAAATATATTTATTTCAAAATATTTAATATATAGTATAATCCATGTTAAATGTTGAGTGAAATAAATAAGTCAATAGTATAAGTTACGATATCGTCCTATACCATCAGTATTCAATCGAAATATTTTTGTTTTCCAGAATAAGTCCCTCCTTGTGGATTGTCCGCCCGAGACCGAATACTCAAGTAGAAAATATTATCGACTGGATAAAGTTGTGAACCAAAGTAGCAACTTAGAAAATTGTACCAACCAGAATATTCTAGCTGGTATTGAAGATAGCTGCAATCTATTCGTCCGAGAGTGCTTAAAAACGTACTCTACGCCATTTCTAGAATTGAGTGTTCAACCTTGTGATGATGATGTTGTCGACTCTGTTTATGTAAACAACAAGATACCTTCAATAAAACTAAATAACGGTATTCCGACAATTGAAGAATGGAGTGATGCTACTAAAAAAGCTCCGGGCTGGTTTTGGAATAGTTGGAACCAAGGCCGAGGCACACAACTGGACGAGGCAGGAATAGCATTGGAGGGAAGGGTTGTGGTCATTCACAAAGATGAAAATTTAGGAGATCGATACGTTCAAGTTAAATGGGATGACATCGAAGAAAAATTCTTTTTCATAGTATGGACACTTGATGCCGGCCGGGATTTTATCTGTAGAGTGGATTTATCAGATGCAGAGCCGGTATGGCATAGTGAGCACAGAGTGACGCTAGAAAAAGACTTGGTGCTTCAAAGTGAACAGAGAAAGGGACTGTTACGAGATTTATTTGTGATTTGTTCCGAGCTGGGGTGTTATGATAAAGCTTCCGGTTTAGCTTCACCCAAAAACGTCGATAGATCGGAGAATTTAGTGAAACTTTTCCAGCATGTGGCGGTAAGTGGCTTTTATTTACTTAGGTTCATATTTTTCATAATCTGTACCACCACCTGTTTCTTTTGTGTTACAGTGGACAATAAACACGCCAAAATTTTATGTACGTACATATATATGGTAACAATGCGATCACATTGAAACATAATAAGCTAGCATCAATATGGTTTTAGTAGGTCTTTTAAAGAATTCGATTTCAGAATTGCAGTAGTTAAGATTTGATTTGGTGCATGAAATGGTAGATTTTCTTTCTTATTGATGCGTACACTGAAGATTCTTATTTATTGACACACGTTGTGGCATTATACTCAAGTGCCATTACCGTTGATGTGTGTTTACTGAATAACATCTGACATGAATCGAGTTTTATACGCAAGTTCTAGTACAGTATAAAAAGGGAATCAAATTGGGGTTAGTATTTACTTGCTAGATTTTATCTGTTTCGCGTTCTGCTAACGAACTTGATGGTTACGAAGTATTTTAAGAATCGATTCATGTAGTCAGAAAACGGGGGAACTCCAAATTATTACATTTAAATCATGATCATCTTCCGTATACCAATAGCCTCTGACATTGACCCAACTTGCACTGTATTTTGTGTTTGGGGATTGAAAACACAAATCATCATAAGTTATGTTTCTGTACAATTTTTAGGTGGAATTGACGTCGTGTGATAAGAAAAGTGACTCTAAATCCTTGGGAAAACAACCAAAGACTCAACAACCGCCTACTGTATTTAATTTACGGTTTGACTGTCTCGAGTTTCGTCTGAAAACTGAAGCTGGAGGGCCAGTGGAGCCTTACTATGTTTTATTCTCACTTTTTGATGTCAAAAACGGACGAAAAATTACTGAGGATTATCACGTGGTGGTCGATAGCCAAGGGCTAATAGTTGACAATAACAAAGTAATTTCATTTTCAGTACATAAAATTGTATAAAAAGTTTTACGGTGTCAATAACACTGAATGATATTTTTTAAACTATTTTGATTTCAACCGTTACTCATTCATCCTGTTACTTTCGTATGTGATATTATTACTTTAGATTCAATGGTTCTTTTTCGAGGTAAATGTGTCTGGTCTAAATCAGTGAAACCTTTATCTATTTCTTCGTTGGTTAATAGGCTTTATTCCGAGTTAGTGAAGCAAATGACCAAATATATGCTGTGGTGAGGGTTGAGAAAACGCTCCAAGCAGCAGACTCCGACGCCTACCTCCGTGGAAATCCTGATGGGAAAACGGGCAGTAGAATATCTAAAAGTGTCACGGCATCGCCACTGTTTACAAGCACCCAACGGTGAGACTCAAATCTATTTAAATTTGTTATTGCACGGATTGTAAAGGAAGTCCTAAATTAGTTTGTATATACCTACTTTTAAGTAAACGGAAGGGAAATCGCGAAATAAATGACTTCATGTTGAGGATAAAAAGATTCATGTAGAGCTTGTTAATGTAACATGTAAGGCCGGTAGCGCTTGTATTTTAAATGTATTTATACATGTTTGAATTTTAGTCCAATGCTGTAAATTTGCCACTAGACAAGTTTATATCGAGTAGACTAATTAGAATATTTAATTGATAATATTAGTGGCGAGGAATGAAAGCAATTTATGCTTAAGAAATGTCATTGTTGTATGTATTATCGTATTACATTTATGTTAAATTTACTTCTATGGAATTTTAGATATCGAATGCCCTTATGCTGGTCGGCAAAGCCTCTTTTCCGTAAAGCGAATTGTTCTACAGATGCGACAGATTATGTTGTGGACACAGAATCTTCGTTTAGTCCTTTCTATAAGCACGAAAAATCATGGGATGAAGAACTTATAAAGATATTGGCAGACCTAAAGAAACCCGAAAAAGTTTCGAAACTAACTCTTATCCCTGGGGTCTTAAAAGTGACGATAGAACCAATTAGTTCCAGTCAACTAGCGGAACTGAATGGAAATAAATGTTCCACTAATGCTGTAATCGAATTTCCACACCACTCTTCAGAAAACTTCAATCGTTTTGTACATCACTTGTACGTCTACCCTGTGCACTTGAATTTAAATGCCCTAGGAGGAAAGGTGCGGGCCAGAAATATTTTGTGTAGAGTTTTTCTTCGAGCGGAAGATGATATCGACGCTAGTCGTGAGTTTTATATGAAATTATGCTTATTAATCTATTCCATGTGTAATTAAATAATGTATCCTACTTAACTTGCTTTAATTGTAGCATTGGAGCTGAATCCCGTTGATGGTCGCATAGCTACTTACGTCTTACACCACCGAACCAATCCGGAGTGGTATAGTGAAATTAAATTAGAGCTTCCAGTGGCTCTAGACCCTCGCCTTCACCTTCTCTTCCAATTTCTTCATATTTCCTGTTCCTTCGACAAAGCTGCTAAAACGAAGCAAGTGGAAAATATTGTCGGATACGCGTGGATTCCCCTGTTAAATAAATTCCGCTTTATAGGTGGAGAGCATTCACTTCCTGTAGCATCGTCCCTACCATCTGGTTATTTACAGATTCAGCCATTGGGTTTGGGAAAAGGGGTGAGTAACTTTCTTTGATTATATGTAGTTGCCACATTTTTGATGATGGTCAGTGTTACTCATGTATGTATTATAACATTAAAAACCCATCACGCATACCATGCGATCCATGAATGCATGTCGGGTATTTACTTCTCATGCTTTGTTGGAGATTTTTTCACTGTGGAAGAGTATGTATATACGGAGTATTCACCTTGCCTTTTGTTGAAAATTCTGGAGCGATGTTTATTACTGTGTATATATACTCACTACTTTATTGTATCTGTATGTATTTTGTACACTTTTTAACGTTGGTTTTTATTTTGAGCATTTGAAAACTTTCTGTAAGTACATATTTACATCGAGACTAGTGAAACATGCATGTTTTTTTTGTTAACCGTTCTTGTTCATATATAACACGCATGAATGAGAGTCCACTTTTAGATATGCAAACTGTCGTCTAGTAAATTATTGCAGTAGATTTGAATATAAAGATTTCCAAGAAGTTTTGCTGCTGTGTTAATCAGCAATTATCATGTAGTGTATTGTGAATGAAGTTCTTTTTCCTTTCAGCAGTGATGAGTCGGCATGCTCCTAAATAATGTTTTATCATTCGTTATTATTTAAGCGGTAGTTTATTATTATTTGCAATGCGTTTTCTACAGTGTTGCATAGGTTTTTTTAAGGTTTTAGTATTGCAGAACGATTAAATTCATGGATTTGTGGTTTTATGCATTCACACATTGTTCGACATGATGTATTCGATATTGTTCACTTGTGCTGATCCTGAGAGCATCGTGTACATATTTAGGTAGGTGTATGTAAAAGAGTTATTCATTCATCAATGGACCACAATTAGATGTTTGAAAACGGTTGAAACATACAATGTTAAACCAAGGAAATGTAGTGCAGGCCAACGATGTTAAAATTTTGAATTTATTGTATGTACGTGCTGTGTAAGTAAAAAAGTTAATATACGATCAACTACTTTTTAATAACCGTAGAGTCAAAGTGAGGATTTGGAAGTGGCCACGGAAAGGTCAGTTAAAGGAGGCCACCCTCAATTACAGATACTTCATATTAGTCGTAGTCGTAAGCAGCGACTTGTATTGCAGCAGGCAAGTTCTTGGGAGTTTTGATTACTAACAATTCAATCATTTTCTTGCAATCGTCCTCCAGTGCCTGCTCTACATAACTTCTTTACCCTTATAATGACTAAATCTTTTTCCATTCTTCTTTGAATGGACTCTAAGTTCTCTTTTCGACGAAGATGTCTGTCTTAATAACTAAAAAACTAACAATTTAACTGAGTCCGTGTTGTGCAGTCGCTTGTACATAACATAACTTAACATTCTTTTATCGTAACTCTTAGTCTCCATTTGAAAACTGTAAATAATGCATTCAGACGGAGTTGCTTTGATAGTTCTTAAGCACATTTTCTAAGCTAGTAATATCTTTACAATCCACAACCTTGGTGGGCATTGAAAAGCAATGAATTTTTTAATGCTTTTTGTCGTATTGTACTCACATGAGTTTAAACATTTCTGTGCAATTCCAAGCTACGTAAGCGTCATAACCCTGATGTCTGTACTAATGTTTTACTATGGCTAATATTCTAGATCTTGCATTGACAGCGCTGCCATGACTAAATTAAGCATTCGCGTTTGACAGCTTCTTGTCCAGTATGTGGACTGCAATTTCCGTTTGTTGGTTATATATGCTGATTGACTTGGTTAGGTATGTATATTTCAATGTAAATGTTGCTCATTGCTCCGTTGATGTTTGGTTTTCAGTACTCTGGACCGGACATAGCGTGGCTGGACAAATGTACTTTAACAGTGAAGCTAAACTTGATTTCTACTGTTTGGACAAAATGCGGTAGTCTGGGAGCCTTCTTCGCCCATTCAGAAAAATTTTTACAAAAGGGAATTCATGCTGCCAAGTTCCACTGTGACGATGAAACTACAGTAAAATCAATAAAAGCATTGGAATCAATCGACCTTGCTACTCATCGGGATTTTTATCCTACTATTATTAATCAGATATGTGCTGTGTCTACCATTTCCAAAACAGTAGCAAGTGCGTGTTTGAAATTTTTGATTTTCTCGTTTCACGCGCTGATTGAAGCAGGTTTACAACCACTTATTGAACAGTATGTCAAACAAAGATTCCTCTCATCACTTGATGGAAGCCTGGGCGAAAATGGCAATCATAGTCGTAAGTGTGTTTTATGACTTTTCAAAAAACCTAAACTAAGATCATGAAATTGAAATGGTTTTTCATGTGCAGTTGCAGATGTACTTGTGGATGCTTGGATTGACCTTTTCGAGACGGCGGATGGGGCAACAATTTCATCCTCGTTGGAACAGTCTCGATATTTATTTTCAATGATTGTGAAATCTATTGCTGTGCAAGGTTATACTTGCACAAATGTAGAAGACTCAAAGTTGGTCAAACTGATTCAACTCTTTACATCTGAAATCGTCCAGCGCTGCCAGTCAGATCATGCTTTATCCCTCGGTGCCAATACAAATTTAATAGACTTTTGCAGTTCTTTACTCTCTATTGTTCATGAACGTCATGTTGTCTTTGCGTCAATCAATGCTTATTTGGCCTGTTTCGGTCCCGGAGATTCGTATAAAGTAAGTAACTTAAAAAAAAATACAAATGTTGGTTAGTATTGAAAAAGTAAATGTATCTGTTTTCTAATAGGTACAAGACTTCAAATTCGCGTTACTGGTAAATTTGGTCGAGCATCCTTTATTTTTAGAACTCAACTCTGCTATTGGAGATGAGGAGCTCACAAGGTATTATTTATTGTGCTTAAGCCCTTGATTTTTATAAATATCGTTGATAAACTAAGAACTTGGCTGTTTAATCAAAATATATAGGTTAGAAAGCATTCCATGGTCAAGGCGACATTTTCTGGTTGCCACTGTGATGAAACAGTCCCGAAGCGGATTGGGAGAAGTTTCCAATGTACGAAGTCTGGCTTTGAAGCCTATAATGAATGGACTTGTACTTCATGAACAGAAATCCAACAGGAATCCCATGTGGATTCCATGGCTTCGAGTAGTGTGTGATAATCTGCATCGTGTCTCCAGCTTGTCACTAAGTTCCACGAATCCTTCGCGTTGTTCATCTGTTTCAACTGTTCTCTCTGCAACATCTAGTACTTTAATTAGAGCTGCATTAAGTAAGAATATGTCCACAGATGTACATAGCACTCACAATCATTGTAACCGTGAATCTCAGCACCCGAGTCTTCTGGGATTGACAAGAGGCGTTGATTCCACAAGAAGTTCAACACTCAGCGTTAAAATGCCCAACGGTGTTGCTTCCAGTATAAGTCAAAACAGTAGTATGACTAATATCAATTCGATTGGGGAAATGCGAAATGGAGGACCTGGAAGTACAGGAGATAGATTAAGCGTTGACAGAATGAGCATAACTAATTGTGACTATCTAGAAGCAATTTCTGCTATCAAAACTTCAAACCCTGCTGCTTCTATTGCTCCTTCAACTGTGAGCTGCGGCTCTGGAACAGAAACAATTGTCAATGAAAACGAGTCGAACCAAGGATCCGGGTAAGTTTTATAATCTTGTTAGCATTTGTTGGTCATTGTGCGTACCATGAGCGAACTATTTTAATTTTTTATGCACAGTGACGGTCAGAGTCTTGGCAAAGAGTCTAGCGACATAGCTGAAGACGATGGTGTATTGAAGGCTTCACAAAGTGGAACCAATACAGAGGCGGACAAAAGCAATGTGGTTTTACGGCGATATGACAAGCTTAATGACGTCGAGACCAGTCAGTTGCTTATAAGCGGACTGTACTTGTTAAAAACCATTGGTCAAGACGGTTTGCGTAATTTTTGGTTAAAAAGTACAATTCAGGAGCGAGCGTCATTGCTACAAATGATTCATTTAGCTTGTGCTCATTTTACAAATGCTCGAAAAAACAGTACCATAACCAGGAAAAAGGTGAGTAATGTTATTATTTCCCACGAATTCAATTTTTTAAGGAAAGTGAACGTATAACTTTGTCATTCAGTCGTTACAAAACAACTCCTCAACTACTGTGATACAGAGTATATATCCGTATATAGTAATATATAATTGCCATTTGCAAAGAAAATTAGTGTGTATCTTTGACGCATATTGAAAATTCGTAATCCGTCCCTCGTTAGGTGTAATCAGTTTCATTATACTATATTGCAGTTTGCTTTTTTGTAAAGTTGTTAGTATATTCAAAATGGCTGATAGACGGACCTTTCTTCGAAGTTCATCCAGAAAAAAAGAAAAGATTCAAAAAAATAAAAGAGTCAGGCATAAATCTATTGCTGATGGCCTAAAAGAATATATCGAGGTATTGTTCAAAATTTTCAGCCAACTGAAAATATGATTAAGGATATAATGTTTTGGTTGGTACAAAAAATGTAGACAACAGACTTCAGAATCCATTTATTGAGACTGAAATACAACAATTTACATTTTGTAAAATGAGTGGAAGTGAGGTTTTTAGATTACTTATTGCGAATCATGTAAAATGTGTTCATAGCACAGTTTCACTCGCACATTCAAATTATGCATCTGAACCTTACTGTCATGATGCAAAATTAAACCTTCTATGAAGTGAAGATATTTATTTTCACAGAATAGTGTGTGTTGAAGTTATTAAAGGATCAATTCCAAAGTTTTCGCACCTCAGAAAACGATTTAAACTTACAAAAACGTCCAGATAGAAACGGTAGTTTAGTCATTATTTGTGATTTTTGTCGAGTAACTATTCGTCACTATGCAAAATCTCAATGAAATTGATATTGTGTAGGGATGCCAGTTGTAAATAAAGTTACATTTATTTTGTATTTCAATTTCTAAACGTTCTTTACTTATACTTAAACTAAATTTTGCTTTTGTAGGTTGTGGGTATTGTAGTCCCACCAACAATGCCTCCTAGTCCTCGAACATCTTTACTTCCTAACAAGAAGTGGTCATCCTTACCATCAAAAACAACGGATGACATTGCTGAGGCTGATGCCCTTCTAAAAGCCCAAGAAACCACTCCTACAGATGTAGCAAGTCACTGGCGTAATTTAAGCACCGAAGTTACATTCATCTGTGTGGACACTCTAGCAAGTCTATGTCATGCCTGCAACGGAGAAGTGAATGAAATGAGAGATGTTATACGAACCACGCTGGATGTGGCGAAAGCATCTGAGGATACTCGGGCAATGCTGGGCGCTTTAGAAAACCTGTATCGCATAGATGAATTGGCGGCGATAGTTTTTGCCAAGGGTGAGTGAAAATGTGCTGTTAATTTAGTAAATGATTTAATAACAAGTGAGCACGTAGCAAGTAGTGACTCTAATGTATATATTTAACATTACAGGAAATGAAGATCTAAGTCATCTCTTATTTTGCGAGCTTCTTAATGGATTCGGCATTTCATATCTTATAAACATATGTGTTGCCATTGTTAGCAAGTTGTTTCTATTTGATGGAAATCGCACTACATCCCAAAGCTTATTGGCAATATCTTCAATTATTCTGAGTCCCGTCTTTGTCCACAATTTCAGAAAATCTTTAGCTTTGCTGGAACGAAGCATAAGTGTTAATGAAAGATCCAGTTTTGTATTATCCATTACTGAAAAGCTTAGTTTTATTGACATTCAAGAATTCGAGCCCAGTGGTGGTGTAAAATTGAAGTGTAGTTCCAGTTCAAGTACTAATTCGTTTAAGAGCTTGTCATCTAGTGGCAGTCGTTCAGAAAAGAAGTTTTCAAAGAACTCTTTGCCTATAAGACTTTCGACTGTTTTGAATTCGCTTTTTCTTCTGAAAACTTGTAACAATCAACATAGAGTGGCGGAATTGTACCTGAAACTGGCAAACTCGTATTCGTACTTTGCGAAAGCCAGACTTCGTGTAGAAGCTTTCGACTCGTTGAGGGAGGAGCATGCAGTAAACAAAAGATTCAGTGAAGCCCTTATGTGCGAACTTCATGTAGCTGCAAGACTGGCAAGGCAGACTGCTACTCCAGAGGTAAATTTCAACTAATAATCAAATGCTTTTGGAAAATAAACTGTAATGAATGACATTTTCTCATTCCTCTTGTACCCATTTTTAACCATCTGTCTTCACTAAAGAAAATTAAATGTTTGGCATAATAATATTTTGCAGGTTCGAAAAATAATGCTGGGAATATCGCAGAATTTAAAAGTTGAGTTCGACGAAATTGAAGAAACAGTTGAAGAAGAAGATGCCACAGAAGAGCTTATTCAAAGGCTTGAAAATTGTGTTAATCTTTGCGAAAAATCCGAAAGATATGAACTCATGTTGGAGGTACGCTACTGTGTTTGTTTTACTTGATGCACTATGTTGCTATTGGGCCAGTAATCTCAAAAGTAAGCTTTTGTGGAGCACAGAAGTATAATTTTCTTCAATATTTTAGGTTTATCGTATACTAGTGGATATTCAAGAATCTTTGTCAGATTATGCTGCGTTGGAACATTCATATAAACAAATGTCTCGAGCATGCAGCCTCATTCAGAACAAAAGAGAGCGTTTTCTAGCTACGTACTACAGAGTCGCATTGTATCACCCCCGAAAAGATCAACTAACTAGGCCTGTCGACGTTTTTGTGTACAAAGAACCAAATGTTACTTCGCTTATGGAGATATGTAGTAAAATCGAATGGGCCGAAGGTGCTCAAATTCTGTCTGGCGAATTGGAACAACTACCTGATAACGATAACACCTACGCAACAATAACACACTGTACACCAATTCCAAGTGAAAGTCCTCGAAGGAAACTATGGTCCGAAGATTTTCGGAAGCATCAAAATCTAAATAAGTTCACATACGATACTCCTTTTGCAGTGAAATCACAGGATAAAATTAGTGTGGATAACAAGGCTGCTGTGAATCAACAGTGGAAACGTCGAACTACAGTAACAAGTAAGTTTTTATCGAGAAGTTGTCATCATGCGGATTTTAAAATTATTGAACTAATTTTCATGTTAGCACTGAAGATTATTACTGTTTGTAATTCAAAGTTTGGTAATAAAATTAGAATCGCTTAATTAACCACGCATTCCAATAATTAAAAAAATTATTAATTGAACTAATTGTTTTTTTAACAGCTGAGTATTCATTTCCTGCTGTCGTAAATCGTCTTAGAGTGATTGAATCAGAAGAACAGGATCTTACTCCTATAGTTGTTGCCATTGATGATATGCAAAGACGAGTCGCCGAGCTAAGATCAGAGCTTCATTCGCAGGATATTAAAAGACTTCAGTTGCGACTACAAGGATCTGTTAGCGTGCAGGTACTGCTGTGAACTACCCCAGCAAAAGAAACATTTAAATGGCGTTGTGTATAATCTGATGTTTCTTTTCAGGTTAATCAAGGTCCATTGGCTTATGCTCGTGCTTTCCTTGAAAAAGAGAATGAATACCCTGTGCAAGAAGTTCATCGACTAAAAGCAATATTTAGGTACTATAATCATGTAGTTTTTTATTCTCATTAAGTTTAATGATTTTAAAGAGGTTTGCTAATCACTTTTCTCGTTTGTAGGGATTTTGTGGAATGCTGTGGTGAGTTGCTTATCCGCAACGGAAAATTGATAACTTCTGATCAGACAGAGTACCATACTCAACTAGAAACCGATTATTCTCGTTTATGTCAAGTTCTCAGTGGTGTATTGGGTTTACCGGAACAGAGTTTGAGTAGTCGAATGAGTCGAATCTCTATTAGTTCTTACTAAGTTAGATACTACGTAATTTGCTTTTCCATTTCTGTTTAACGTATTTCATTATTGTGGCTTTGATTCTTTAAAAAAAATACGCTTCTAATGGTATGTAAAAGGCAACAACTACCTTTAATTAATAGTATAGCAAATGCAGTACAATAAAGTGTACAGTAATAAAACACTGTTGTGATTAAATAACATTGATTTGTTGACCTTGTCAAGTTACATGAGTTTTTTTTCTGTTATTACGAGTATTTGTTACCTCGCAGTTACACAATCGTTGTTGCTGGTTTTTTGAAGGAAAGAAGCTGACTGATATACATTAAGAATTGAATGTTATGCTGTGTAAATTGCCCGCAGGAATGCCAATATGAATCCAACTACAATGTTTTAAACTTAAACTTAAGAAATGATATTAACTTATGCTGACAGTTACTACCGTATGTATCCGATTAAACTCTAATATAAAGTATAACTACAATCATAGGCCAACCTGTTTGTGCTCAACTACGTAGCTTGACGTTTATTTTTCGTATAAGCCGTAGCGATTTTGTACTACTCTTAAATATTAATGCAATGAAAATGTCTTTTCAGCCAGAAGTGCCCACAATTTTTACAAATAACCGTATCCCCAGGGACTTACTACATTTTAAAGAAGTCTTGCACTTAAAATGTATACTGTAACATTTTTCCATATTTCTGGTTCCTTATTATAGTTCCTTAGTAGGTCAAACTCAGTTTTAATTATAACAAGGCTGTGAAGAAGTACGTTGAATACATTGTCAAAGCTCGTAAATAACTGCAATGTTCTAATTAAGATAATCTGCTGTAGTGTTATTCTATTTTTCAGTATTATTCTAGTAGCGCTATTGACAGGTATTGACAAATATCGTTAAAATGCGCCAACAACTATGTGCCAATTGAAATTAGCAGGTATAATTCATGTTTTGCAGTTGACACACGGTATTAAATACTTTTCTCCGAGTGACGCTAATTTTATTAACTATATTGTTTCAGCTCGTAATAAGCTTTAAGCACAAGAGCTGCTGCGCAATATTCCGTTGATATAAATCTAATTTATCGATGTTAATTTTGTTTTGAATTTGAAAAGTTAACAATACCCTTTTTCTGCTGTGCTTGTATAAGTATGTTACATGTAGTTCTTGTTTCAAATCAATATTTTACACAAAATCTAGTTGTACAATAAAAAGTAATGCCTAATGTACAAAAATGTGATCGGATTTGTCTAAATGTGCGTCCCGCGTATGACCACAGTTAAAGCATCCGAGTACAGTACAGCAGAATTAAAGTGTTGTAAAAATGTGACCACACAGAAAGGTCACTGTTGACGAAGTTATTAGAATACATACTCATGTTGTGTACAATTGATAGTACTAAAATATTGCTTTTATTGTATTAAAATGCACGTGACAGGTAATAAATAATTTTAATGTACATTAATTGTAGAAATCGCCGCATGAAAGTTAAAGTTTTTTAATTTAAACAAAATAAAACTAACGATTATTACTGAAACCTACAGGATTTTTTATCTACATGTTCCACATGTTTCCATGATTTTTCCTATGCGAAGAAACAATAAATTACTTACATTACTAAAGGTACAGCAATCGCCCTTTAAGTCATAATAATTCATCAAATTTGTCATACCAAACGCATACCCTTCAGTCTATACCAAACGACTTAATAGTCTTTAAAATCTCAACTCCGCCAACATTTGTGCGCTTTCTTTCGAAAGCTTCGGGCGAAGGGTCGCTCCGCGATGCCACAGCGTATTCATTTTGCATATGTACAAAGTCTGTCAAATGCATATTGATCTGAAGGGTCTTTTTCTGATTAAACCTAGATGGTGGACCGTGGAGAGTGGAGACTCTTAGATAAAGAAAGCATAGAAGGTGATGACGACAATTAGGATTAAGGGATTCTAAACAATTTAATTAAAGAAACGCAATCAATGCGAAACAATCGATTAAATTAAATTAACAATCACAATGGAATTAATAAAATATAACAAAATCTTATTTATTTACGATTTAAAAATTTTATTAATTAATTAAAAATTTACTGCTAAAAATAGACTTAAAAGTGAGGCGCTGCCTGTATACGTAAAATTGTTCAGACAACAAACGTGGTCCAAAAATCTTACGTAACCCCATCATCGCCAAGTCTTTGTTATTATATATGCAGGCCACAGCCACACTGTTGTCATCACCAGTTTCATCGATTAAACAAGACCTTCAAAAACACACCAAAGCTCAGAAGTTACGCACTTATCCAGCAAATAGCATAGTTTTTACGTTAATAATCATGATGATATTGGGATAAGCTACAGTACAGACATTTGCTACATAATTTATTGCAGAAAATTTGAGTCGCTTGAAAGAACTGGAGTACTTGAATTTGGCACCTAACAACATTGAGAGGATAGAGAATTTAGAAGGATGCGAATCCTTAATGAAGCTAGATCTCACATTGAACCTTATCGGGAAAATAACATCAGTTTTCAATCTGAAGCATAATTCTTTGTTGGAAAATTTATATTTATGGACGTTAATGTTATTCTTATTGTATCCAAGTAATTAGTTACAAAACAGTAAATTAGTAACTGGTTTATTATTAGAGGAAAATTTAAAAATAATAGCAATAAATTCAATTTTTATAATTGTAAAATTATTTTTATAAAATTATTTCACCTAGATAATGTAAATTAATTAATCCTAAAAATTAAAAAGGGTTTCCCACTAAATTGTATCACTTTGCCCCGGGTTCACAGCAGCAGCAGAACGTTAATATGCATATGAAAAATAATGCAGACATGATTTAATTTAAAAAATATATATTTTAAATTTTAATTAAAAAAATAATATTAAATCCGATAATTTAATAATAAACTTAAAATATTCATGAACTTCATGACTTGATCGCAATCTGAATGACAATAAATTACATCCGGAAAGGTAGTAAATGTTGGTTTCTAATGCTGCGCGGCACCTAGTGGACGCCGGTTTACTTGTGGCGGGAAGATGTTCTCAAATGTTTAACGGACGATTTTCATACTTCAAATTAAATATCGAAGTAAACAATTCCCTTTCACTGTATCATTTCCCTCCAGCATAGCAGCCCGGCGCCCGGCAGTGAATTGCTTGCAACAGCATGAAATAAACTGCAAGCATCCAATAATTGTGCCGTTATGCTTTCTTGACCTCTGACCTATTATGGTGTATTTATTAAGTTTATAGTTTATTCTAAAGTATCATTATTATTGAATTAATTAATTAAAATATTATAATAAAGCATTGACGTGAGAGGGAGAAAAGGTGCAATATTTTAAAATGCCGCTGGTATTCAGTCGGGATGAAATTCGGGAATTTCTGGCGGAAATGGGTTATGGGGAATTGAATGATGATGACTTGGATCGATTCATTAAAGGTGAGCTGGAAGATTTCAGTAATAATTGAATTATTCGTATTTGAATTAGTTTGGTTGATATTTTCGTGGAAGATTTATAACATTTTATTCTTTGCCGTCATTGTGTGTAAATGGTGACTTGCTGTAAATTAAATTTGGTATATAGAAGTAACTTATAATCGTGTGGTAATCTTCAGACCTGCAGAAACTCATAAAGGCGGAGAGTAAACAACGGCGACGACGTCGACTAGGACACACGGGTCACACGCGTTCGGAATTTTCCTCAACAGATGAGTCGCATTCGGTCGGTACTGAAGGAACAACTGACCCGTCGTTACAATCACATGAGGATTCAAGGCCGAGACTATTAGTTACACCCAAATCTAGATTACTCAAAAATAAACCCAGGCGTGTGGAAGATACGTCTGATTTCACAACCTCCCGTGATGTCACTTCCGATGATAATGCACTGTCTTCAACTTCCAATGGTCATCACGGCCTGGCTACCAGTTCCTCTAAAACCAGCGGCTCCTCAATGTCTAGTGGTCCTTTGCGAGAAAGAAATGTCATTACATCAATAACAGAAGCAGATGGTGGTACACAGATGCACAAGGACAAGACTCGGCCAAGTTTAAGTACTGTGCGGCAGATACCTCCGGAACAACCAAAACAGTATAATTCACGAACGGGTAAGGAGGGAACAGCCCAAGCACATGTTTCCAAGAAAACTTTACCCGACGGAAGTTTAACAACAAGGGTACATCATAAAGACGCCAAGGTTGTTGATGAAAAATCTGTCAGTTCTGGTTCATCTGATAGTTTATCTGATACGGATCTCCTATGTTTGATGGAACATATACTCAAAAATGATTTGTCTGGAAAAGGGCTGGGAGATGGGGACAATAATGGTAGGTTATTTTGTTCACTTGAATGCTAGTTAGATGGTTTGATAAACCGACTGACTACTTGACATTCATGCAATAACCAATTTACCTATTAAAACTGAATTTTCAACACAGGAGCGCCAGCAAAGAAACAAATCGAAATTCCCATGAAGATCAGACGGGATCCCGTAGCTTTATATCATTGGTACAAAACTTTTTGGGACAAACAGAAACCTCCTGGAGAAGATCGTCACATGCAACTACGCTGGAATGTTCGGGCTGGAACTGTGGGGCGATTTCCATGTGATACAGTAAGTATAATACGTGGATATAGCTTTCGATTGATTTTTAATTTAGTGTTTCCTGTGGTTTAAACAACTTTTTTTTTGTAGGATGGCGTGCCCATAGATTACTTACGTTTAAATCCTGTGAGGCACAAGAAGAAAACTTATGCCTTTTAATTGTGCCACAACGCAGATAATTTCGTAACAGCTGGGACCATGACTATAAATTATATCTGTATTTTAAGACGCAAGACAAGTTATTTTCTGAGCTATTTGTGTCGAAGCATAAACTGATTGCTCCTTGCAAAAATTTTTGAAAGGACTATCTTGGACTCGTTTCTGTAATATTAATCAACCAGCCAAAGTAAAATAATTACTTGCTGACCTGTTTTAATTTATTATTATATTGTAAATTATATATTTTAAGCGTTTACATTTGAATATTTTGAGTGTGCATTATTTTTATACATTTAAAACTCGAGAATAAAATATCAAAATTAACAAGGCGAACATTATAAGGAAAGTATATAGACATAATCTTTTCACTAAACATTATTGATTTCTACCTTCTTACCATCCTAGAAAAATGGTAATATTTAAAAGTAGCGATAATTTAAAATCCTGGGCCTCGCCGACGGAAAATTTAAGATGTGCAGTTGTGCTCTTGGCATAAACCAACGTGATGAGCCTTTGTTGGGTCGATCTCCGTATAGTCACCACTTTGATACGTATCCTGTGTTTTTGGTTTGAGCATATAGTCACTTTTTGTACCTAAATCTCCTCCTCCTCTCTGATTGTGGTGGCTTTCAACTGACACCACTGGCTGTCGATGCGGTATGTTTGTTGGTTCATTTTCGTCATTAGTTTCGTAGCATGTAGGACCAGCTGGCAAAGCGGGTGCACATTGATGGCATGGAGGTCGTCTACATCGCACTACTAATTCGTGTTCTGGTCTTGAAATGAACTTATCCCAGCAGCACAACCATACCAATGCAATGAAAATCATTAGAAACGCTTCCACAAACTTTGCTTGTTCCAGAAGTAGTAAGTAATCAGGAGTGAAACTCTCACTGCTCTTCAAGCAACCCTGTGAATTTGATTGGTCATGAAAAAATCACCAAATTGTCTTAAGGTGGATTCGCAAAATTACCATTAAACGAATATTTGTACTAGAATTGATTTGCTGTGCAAAAACATTTTTCCCACAACCGGTAAATCGGCGTATGCAGCATGAGTCAGGAACATCTGGACTTTCCCATATTATCTTCCAATCGGCTGCACTATCCACTCCACAGCATTTATACTATATAGACAATCCATGTAATATTGAGCTCTAATCACTTACTTGCTTTCGTTCATCGAACAATCTTTTAGCTTCAAAAACGATTATTGGTATAAGCTCAGAGAAAAGGAGAAATCAAAATTTACGTTCGTAAGTTTACATCGATTTGCAGCACATCCAGCCAATTTGGAACTTTTAACTCGCCTTGAGAAAGTAGCCTAATCTTGTGCTTCAAATTTTGAGCAGCTGCAAAGGTGTTTTTCAAATCGTGCGCATGAGAATCTTCTCTAAATATCCATCCAGTAATAATCGAAATTATAAGAGCCAATCCACCTAAGCACTATTGTTTTACGGAATTTAGTCGGCATGTCACTTAGAAACTTAAAATCCGATTTGTCTTTGAATTAAATTACAGGTGTGTTGAATTGTAAGAAGAATTACCATAAAATATGCCCTGGAAGAAATCCGAATTTGTCTGATTATTACTTGAGTGACAAACGTTGACAAAGTCAAGGCGAGCAAAGCTTGAGCTACAAGTAGAGGTCCTTCAAAGTTCCAACTTGAATAATGATACTCCGCTACAAGGATATTTGGATTTTTAAGAGAAATGCAGACAGTCAAAGCAACATCAATTACGGTACAGACCTAAAAATTTCACACCCATTTTATTGACAGTCCCAAAGGATTGAACATGTATTCGTATGTATTTTATACAAAAATACAATTTGTTTTACCAAGCAAACAGCTGCAAATGCACAAACAAGAAGTTTACATTTGAATGAAAGTGAGTTCTGTTGTTCTTGAGCTTGCTGCAGTATCATGTTCAATGCATTATTATCTCCAACTGGTTGCAAAATCATCTCATCTCCAGAAATGTTTAATTCACAGACCGCGTCATTATCGTCGTTTTGTCCTGCCACCGTTAACGTAAGCGCAATTTGAACAGGTTCCCGTTCAGCCATTACTTGTCGTGTCACAAGATCAAAGGAAATGTATTCCTATCCTACCCCTGCCTCTGCTCAGTTTTCAAACGAGAATAGGAATTTTGATGTTGGGGTCTCCTATGTCGACACTAATGAATTAGATGTTGTTCACTCAGTAATGAAGAATCATGGGTAACTGTTCATCAACATGATTTCACTCGAAATTTTGATTGAACAGTGAGGTCGAATATAAGGATATTAGTTGCAGGAATACGTTGTTCCTCTTACAAAACAACATTCCAGCCGGAAAAATGCAATAAACAATACTGTGACATTCCAAATAATAATCCTTGCCTTATGAACTAATAAAATTGTTTGGCATAAAAATTTTGAAACGGCAAAAGAGAAGAAAACCAACTTTCCAAAAAGAGTCTGTTATAGATAGCCGAAAATAACTTAACTGAAATTTGAAATGTCTGTTAACGGGTGAATTTACTACTTTCGCCCACAATGCAACTATGGTGATACATGTAATATGTGCTAATAATATGTGTTAATAATTTATTATTATTATTTTCTTTTAAAAATTAATTATGAGATCGTAAACTGCCAATTGGTAATATTGGGATGCATGTTAAGTGGGTACTTGATTTTATTTTTATTTATTAATTTTAATCTCAGGAATACTCTTATCGATTATATTGTGATATAAAATCCGGAGCGTCAATACAGTTATCTCTTTTATAAAATCAGAAACAGTCAGCGTCCGGCCGTCGGCTTCGGTATTTCATTGGTTTAGCAAATAGTAAAAAAAATCGAAAGTTGAACTTTGATGAGGATGCTTTTTTGAGATTTTTAAAATAAATTTTTACTTTAGCAAAAACTAAAAAATATTTGAAAGTTGAACTTTTTGGATAATGCTTTTTTTTAACTTTCCATAAAAACCAAAACATATTCAACATACATAGTCAGTGGTAACCATGAAAAACCGAATTTGTTAAAGCTTAATGTTAAAGATATATGAACTTTACTAAAACAATAATCATCAGTATTAAAATTTCAAGCATGTTATACGATGATCGTTCTTTGATCTTAATTGCAGAAGACAATTTTTGAAAGTTAAACTTTTCTATGATTAAATGATAAAATCAATGAATGTTTTAACGTTATCTAAAA
>JAQGAK010000433.1:0-80513 GCA_034696945.1 Lipothrix lubbocki
GCTGCACCACACTAACACTTCGGATTAGACCGGACGTCACTAACCATCGCCGTCACGGCGATGGCTTTTTTTCTAGTGGTAGGATATTTTCAGCAGATTTAACTTGCGCTCCCAAACGATCGTCCACACGGAAAATTGCCTGGTGCAATAGATTCATTGGTAGTCGACATAAATTGTGACAAATATCTCTGTGTATGTATATATCTTCTTATTGCTTATCCTTTCATTCTTGTCTATAATATGCATGCAAACACTATAGTATATATTTCATCATGTTGTCGTCTTTATGTTATCCCGTACAAAATCGGCAATGTGTTAATGCATGTCAGGTGAATCTTCAGAGGAAAACTGTCCGGATCAGGTTATTGCCCATCGGAAGTTACCATGCGCTATTTGGAAACATCCTCGAAATTGGTGCTCTTGTCGTCAGTCGTCACTTGAGCTCACGAACACTTGTAGTACGCATCAACTATCTGTATCTATAGAAACTGATCAAAACTTAGGAAGTTGGCAATAAGATACCTTATTACAACGCATCGATACCTGATTTCAAGTATTAAAACGACGAAATTCTCTATACAACACGCCTCTCAAGTTTGAACACCAGGAGGATGAACTTGATTGAAATAGAAAACAGTCCATCCTATTTTTTTCGTGTTTTGTTCAGGAGAATTTGTGAGAAAATGGCAAATGGAGGAGTGTTTAATTATTTAGGCACAAATAACTTGACTGCACTGACAGGGGATGAATACTGCAAATCATCCTTCTCATTTCCATTTTTTAGTTTGTCTGGTAGTAATCAAGGGAAATCACGGATGGCCGCTAAATACGAACCAATTGTCCCGTTCTGATTTTGCCTAATCCTAATCTGACTTCGCACTCTGCCGTCAATAATGTTGTTGAGACTCTGTGAAGCTCTGCCATTTCAATTACTCGTATATGCGGCTTTGAGAAAGAATTCTCATTTCTTTGCTGAATCAGATGCAACAAGGAGCATTGAGGAGATATATGTATTTATGCTACAAAATAGATTAGAATAAGTACAGCGTTGGGATTGGCGTGCATGTAAAATCTTTACTTGTGTGTAGGACTTGTGTGATAAAAAACCAAATGAAATCATAAAATTATCAGGATAATTTGTTTCAAATTGAATATAAGGTAGAGTGTAGGGAAATAAGGGGAGTTCTGGCTCGAGTGCATGATAATCGGGTAAAAAATAGTAAATCCTCGCCTGCATATGGAGATTCATTACCAATTCCAAGTGGTGAATTGGGCAGGAATAACAGGCAGAGTATTTTACTGCTTCGTTCGTGTTACTCACTACAACATGGATTACCCAAATACCTGCTCATGTATTTACAGTAAATGCAGATGGAACACTTTTCCCAATTACTTTTTTCATCTTATAGTTTTATTCAACTCACATGTGTTATCGAATTGAAACTATATGAAGACAGCCACAATAATAATCATCAATTTGTTTCCTGTGGGTATATAGAGAAAACTATGTAGAATTACTCAAAATTTAAAATGAGGCTTTCCATGCATTATGACACTACAGTAACTATATGAGTGTGTCACATTTAACTATATTACACATTATTGGTTCAATATATTTCCGTCCATGAAAACTTAATTGTGTCTACTTACTACTTATTTCTGATCTTCTGACCTCAAAATCCTATTTGTCCAATCTCAATAATATAAAATCTATTTCTTAAATATTTTTTACACGTGTGCGACAGTGTGACTACTATTTTAGAAGTCGAGTATTTTTTTAAAAATAATGCTCAGCTGTAATAATATTTGCCACGACACTTGCTTTACTGTAGAATTTTCTCTGATAAAAAGGAAACAAGTTGAAAGATTATAATAGAAACAATTTTTTACTTGGAATGATTTTTTGCAAGAAACAATGTTGGATTGGTGTGATGGAGTAAGTAGGGAAGAAAAAGAGTTTGACACTTGTTCGTACGGGAAAGTGGTTGTTTAAAGTGGCTCTGTGTGTGTGATTTTTCCTCAGTTGTAAAGTTTTTGGATGTTTTTCATAGTCATGTCGTGATTTGGTCGCGAGCCCAGCTCTTCAATCTTTTTTATTAGGATATTCATTTTTTGTAGGCGATTCGCTACCATTACCATTATTATTATTATTATTACCATTACACACGATGAGAATAAAATGTTGTGGGGAGCAATGAAGCATTTAGCTCTCTTTTCAGAACAAGGGCTTTGACGCCGGCTTCTTATTTTTTCTTGTACTTTACTCAATTAAATTAAATTGAGTTAAATCCTTTCCTTTTCTTCCTTGTCTTCCGCCCGATTCCAAATGCCAGTCTCTTCACTCCATCCGAGAGAAAATTCACACTGAGCCTCACATTTTCATGGACTTTTCTACTTGCTAATGCAATTAAAACTAAAGACAACAAGAGCAGGTCCATCCAATCCACGAGACTATAAGTTGTATCCAGTTATCAGCTTTTAACTTCAAATTTTTATAGTTTTTTACACCAAACCAAGCCATTTGAATTATTTCTACGGAGTTATTTCACACATTTGTTCTCTCCTCTGGAAGTTTCTGGGAACTTTACACAGCGTAGCATTTAATACCATGTACTGAATTAGCAACTTTTTAATTTGGCAAATTAAACATAAATAAAGCCTAGCTTGAAGGCGGAGCATTACCATACTGAATTACGTATGTAAACTATTGTTGTTTATGCAGCGAACTTACTTCAAATAAATTACTTGATATTTTCTGAATGCTTGCAATGTCAGCGACTACTAAATCGGAAGTCCTCAAGCCTACGCAAAGCCAATCCCATTATTTGCTGAATGGTCCGTGTAATTTACACTACAGCAACACAAACGAAAAGTGTCCGACCGCTGTGTCTTATAATGTTCCAAGTTTTCTTTTTTGCCACGTCTCAAGATGGCTATAAGATACTTTGTCCACATCCATTTGAGAAGACGAGTCATTTTACCTACCTGTAACATTAGAATCAATTTATAAAAAACTACTTGTATTATTATTTGGCTGGAAAAAGGGAATAATTTTTTCCAGTGTTTCCATGTGCTTGATTTGTTCACAAATGATCCTTATTTGAATGAACCTTATGGTAACCGCCAACCGCCACCGTCAATTTGAATTACAGAGTATTTTACTATTATAAAATAAAACTCGTGGTCTACCCTAAAATCCAAATCTTTCAATTCAATGACGACAGATATTTTACATGGAATAATTAATTATATCATGCAGTGTTTTATTGCAATTTATAGTTAGATCATTTACTTTATTGCACAATTTAATTTGCCTAAATGAAGCAGCTTTATTTAATTGTTTCATTATAACTTCAATGTAAATAGGTATGTGCCAAGTAAAAAACGACAACTAACTTATACGGGTAATGAGTAAGAGCTGAACCAACTTCATTATAATAAACAAAAAGTAATAATTATTGGTAAAATACTGAGCTGGGGAGATCCACGGGTTAGTGGTTGAGAATTTAGTTTAATTTTAAATTTTCTTGCATTGAAATGAGAACAAATAATTAGTTACTACAGAGATACGTTTTTTAATCTTTAAATTTTTGCAGTATAACAAATACGAATCAAAGGCTTTCGGTCAATTATTCACAAAATCTTCATCAACTTTCAATTTAGGTTAATCTAAATGATGTAAAATGTGGCGAGCAAATAATTATATTTCAGTAAATCAGTATGTGTAAACGTTATGCATCAGCATAAGTAACGTTGTTTGTTGTTAATTTTTATTTTACTGATGTGATTAAGCTCATGATGATCTTCTGTTGATTGGCAAATTTGAATTTAAACGATGAAATTGATGCCGATAATTTGTCTCAGGTAAGTATTCTCTTGGTAATTTTTAATAATATTCTCGAAACACTTTATGGATCATAAACGTTAATATTTACAGGAAATGCTACTACTTTGTTTCCGAAACGTTTTTTCCACATCTTTAAAATCTCGGATCCGGTACAATAGAATACACGATTAGAAAGCTAGAGGTGAGTCAAGTTTAATTTACCTACATTGCAATAAGTCCTTGGCAGTGTATAAAATTTTGTTCACCGCAAGTGAAGCATTTAATAATTAGTAATAAAATCTCCTGAACTATAAATGTTTTAAATGTATAGGTGTTATAATACAAGAACCCCTAATAAACTTATAATTGGAAGCAAAGGGTTGACATGGATGAATAAGGGATGTAGAGATGTGGACTTGGAGATGCGGATACTGTGCCATGTGCTGGTGGATTGTCGGCAATCGGACGTGAAGAGGCCCGTGATTAGTCGTATGGAAGTATGTTATTTTAGCTGGATTACTTGGTAATGAAGGAGTTGTTGAGGATGAGAATGAGGATGATGATATGAGCAAGTGTATGAAAGATAAAAAGCTGTAAGAAGTTGGTGTATGGCGCGGAAGAACTCGGTTGGTCTTCTCTTCTCTCGGCCTGCCTGCCCGTGTATCTCTCTCTCTGTCTCCTTCGCTTGGGCTCCTCGTCTTTTGCCTAGTGGAAGCGACTTTTTGTTTGAAACAACAACCTCCTGCTTCTGTCTCTGGCCTTCCATTCCCTACATTGCTAGAGAAGAAGAAACAGAGAAAAAGTTGCAGAAGAAAACAAAACATACACTGAGTCACACATCGACACATGCAAACGTAATAGTGGGAGCCAAACTTCCTCCCTTTTCTTTAATCTTACCCACACACACACACAAGCACCATTTCTTTCCAAACCTCTTTTTATCAAACTTCTTTTTAATTTTGCACTTGCAAAAATATACCCACACAGTACACAAAGCACACACATGCAAGGTTTCACAAAAATTAACATCTCTCACTTCTTCCATATCATTCCTGCCCTTCTCCAGCAAACTCCCCTTGCAATTAGTACTAACAAGTGCTTTACCACAAATACTTTTAATCTGTGCAAAGTTCAGTTCACTCATAGCAATCGTGTCAAAAACCAACCAAATCTTTATTTCATCAATTAACTTCTCCCTTATCAACAATAATCACAACGTTATCGGCAATAATTAAGTCGACAATTATATATCGATCGCACGCATTGTTAGTAACAATGAAATTATAACTTTGAAACTTTGGAAAAAATTCCACTTTTTGTAAAAGACGCTACAAAACGTTGAAAACATCAGAAACATTGAAAAGGAAAAGATAGATTCACATGACATAAGCCAGGAAGACGGCGCTCAATTGTGACAACCCAAACAGCTTTGCACCGCAGCCACGTGTTCCGAACTGATGAATAAAACGAAACATACTCGCAACTTCTCTCAAGTCTGATTTATCAAAAGTACTTGAGCTATTCCAAATTAACTACAGTTGTTCAAAGTTTTGACTTGTTTCATCTCAGCTTTTAAGTCCAGTGAGAATTACTTGTTTACTTAATTACTGATTGCAAAGCGAGAGAATCGAACTTGAGCACCTCATACGTTAAGATTGCGAATATTTTAAATTTTTTAATGTCCAAAATTTGGAGTTTCTACGCGGTTTGGGATATTCTGTTCAAAAGTACACGACCCTAGGAATTCAGACAGTCTCTATTTAATTCAGTGACAATTGATTGCCGTTCAAAAAATTAATTCTGCTAGTGACAACGAAAACTGACTACGTTTGATTAAAGCACAAAAACTGTAAAAGTTTTGTGACAAATCAAAATAAAAACAAAGGAATCAGTATAGTAAACAAGCATATAAACTGTATAATTACTTCTGCTGACAATTAATAAGGGAAGAAATGAGTGGGATTATAAAATTTTACTGGATCAAAAAATAATAAATTTGACAATATTTCTATCTGTGGTAGTCAAGTGATATAAAGAAAAGATTTTTGTGAATAAATTAGAAGAGAAGTACTTGAAAACATGTACCCCTGGATACGTGACGCTGCAGCAGCAGCGGCGGCGGCTGCCGTCGGCTTTGCCGGGTCGCATCATCACCACAATCACCATCATCACGCCCAATTACATCACACAGGTCACAATAACGGAGTTTTAAACGGATCCGGTCTGGGCATAAAAGGAGAAAACGGATTCGGAGCACCCGCTAATTCCGTGAACGATTGCATGCTAGCTCTGGATTATGCCCACAGCAAGGTAAGCAATTGCGGTTCAGTTCTCTCTCTCTCGTCTTGAACAGCTGAGTACTTGAAGGAGGTCGGGTAAAGCATGTGAACAAAGGCAAAGTTGACTTTGCAGAGGGGACAGATCGACGAACAAGCCATTTTTTGCGAAATGTTGACATACTGCGAAGCAATCCCAACCCATCTTTGTCAATGAACTATAAAAATCCAATGAAAATATCCTTATTGTCAAGAGAAATGAACCGAAAAGTATCTATTCTGTGTCGTTGTTGAGTATGAAGTATCCACATTGTGTATACATATTTTGGTTCTATATATGGATATATACTAATATATTGTAGATACATATATGTCGGGCATCTTCTAAAACCTCCGTTTTCTTCACTATCTAGCAGTTTTCCCACTTTCATTCTAAACTTATAACTGAGCCTGACTTTTTCTCCTGAATATCGTTAAGCTTCCCCTCATATTTTCCATCACACACTACAATAAGTATAAGACCTTCAGGATTTTTTCTACTTGAAATCCGAGTTACACTCGATCGGCCCAGTATCCGGTCCTTCCTTACGCTCATTTCAGCTCCATATAATCATCCGTACATGATCATGGAATGCCAACGCCAACAACTCGTCAGACAAACTACAAAAGGAGCTTATATGATTTTGGGTCAGTATCAAAAGGGGACATGTTGCGTTTCGAAATGTTCCAGTACAAAAAGGAGCTTATATTTTTTCCATGCTCCGGAGCCACCAGCTCCGTAAACACAATTATTTAATATAAGCTCCTTTTTGAATTAGTGAATTTTATATAAGCTCCTTTTTGTATTGTGTCAAAATCATATAAGCTCCTTTTGTAGTTAGTTCGACGAACTGCATTTTGCTTTGCGAGAGAACGTTTTCGGTATTACATACATGTGTTGACTGTTTTATGACCCACGTGGTGACTCGTATTTCTCCCCCTTTACCCGGCCGCACTTACCAAATCTCAACTTTTCCCACCAATGCACGGAATTAATCCCAACTCCATGCAGTCTTTAACCACCTTTTCATGTTTTACCCCAATCATTTTCACAACAGATGTAATTCATTCATAAACTGGCATTCCATAACTTTAAGTTCATATTGATTTGTTAATCTTTGGTTTTTAATAATTAATTAATGTGGATACTAATGAGTCATTTCGCTTCTTGCAGTTCCCACTTTCAGTATCTTATTTTTCAACGACCAGAGCTTTTAATAACAATTGTAATAATCAGAGATTTCTATGGAAAAATTGAATCTAGAAAGACAAATCTATCTGGGAAGGACTCTTGCATGCGGTTTAAAGACATAAATGAAAAGAAATGATGTGGGAAAAATGAATACAGAATGAGACAAATGAACATTTGACTTTTGTATAATTAGATAATTTGAATGAGATAGCTATACCTATATGTAGATATAGAAGAAAATACCTAAGTAATAAATTATATGATTTAACAGTTGAAAGATTATACGGGGATCACTTTGGGATGACGGGGCCATGTTTGTGTTTTACACTTACGTTAGGAGCATAAATATTTGTAGTAATATTGATTTAAAAGCTAAGAGTGGAGAGTTGCTACATACATTCATGAATTGTTCTTATGGATGGAGAAGAGGTGGATTTATTGTCTGGGATGATTACTCACTCGAAGTAGACAAGGGATATTATACGCACTTGACTTTTGTTGCTGTCTCAACTATTGCTTCTCGACTTGTTCAAAGCAATCCTCGATGTTTAAAGCAATACTCGCTCTCCATGAAAGTATGAAAATTATGTAAAGCACTGAAATCCAGTTTGAGGAGTACATAAGAACGTATGTCAATGGGGGAATATGCTGCCCGAATTGGTTATGAAATATGTTTATGTGTTGGAAATCCCCACAAGTGGAGTTGAGAACTTGGTCTCTTCGAATATTGTGCACATGCATATGACCGTGGGGTGGTTGTTATGAGTGTAAAATCTGCTTGATGTGTGGAGCGAAGCTGGAGTGAAATTGGAAACTCACTGTGAGGCCGTCACTTTCTGGTTGCTCTTGCTGTATCACTTGTTGTTATTGTTGCTGTTGTGTGTCGGGTGGGACAACGTGAAACAAAGATGCTACTGGTATATTTACAACGTATAATTGGAACGCTGAATTGAAATGATTGCTTAAATTCCCCGTTGTTGTAGAATAAATGCTCGTCAGTTTAGTTGTCACTATAATTTATTTATTTGATTGAACTGGTAAGTACGGGTCGCATCATTAAAAGGTAGATGCACAGTCTGTCATTTGTTGATTAATCGTGAGAGTCCGAAATCTGTGTCTGGGTAACATGATTAAGGTGATATGACGTAAGTGCAGATGCATGACGGTAGGTAATTTGTGGTAAAAATGAGTTGTAGTTGTAAGTGCGAGCATAAAATAATGCCGAGGCTAATAAATTCTTAATGATATTCTCCGTTTCGTTCCGACTTGTCTAACTTGTTTAGTAGAGTTTTCTTTCTCCAATGCTCCTGATCGTCAGTGCTTCACAGCTGCAGGGAACAGGGCTGGAAACAGAGACGAGCAACGTTGGTCTTTACGTGCATACAGAAATGAATAATCACATGTGCACATAGTTCTGCTCCGTCCATCCGCTCATTTCTACACATACATTTCCGATTTTGTTTTATTTCTGAATTTAAGAGCAATTTAGTTTTAGTTAATTCAGCGAGAAGAATTGGACTCGAAAGCCTTTCTCACAATTCTTCCCTTCGAGAGAATGGAAGGAATGGAAGGAATGGAAGGAATGGACGTTACTCGAGAATGTGTTTGCACAATCAGTTATGCATTATTGGAGTATTTTATTCGTTGGATATTATAGAATATGAGAAGTAATGGGAATAGAGGAGAGGATCTAAATTATTCATTAAATGAAATTGGTTGGCAATAAATGCTCACTGACTGGCCTTAACGATATCTCGTAAATGAAAGACCAGTAGTAGTAAAAGGGTTGAAAAAATACAGTAAACATAAACTATGACAAGTAAATACAGGAATGAGCAAATTCCACGGTGTTTCTGCCAGTTTATCTAACTGGGTAATAATGGTGGCAAATCATGGGAATAAACTCATCATGAGTCGATAAAAGAGAATCACTAAGCGATTACGACGACAAAGATGAGTGTCAGATTCATGATCACCATCACTTTGAAATCCAGTGGGCAGGCAGAATGGTCAAATACCATTAAACGTTATTGCATACTTGACTTGTTCTGATTCTGTGTCTATACTTTACTGCGTGCATTATTACGCCAATGTCAATATCATAGAGGAACAGGTATTTAAACCCATGTTCTGCACTGGTTTGACCACATCCTCACATCCTCATCTTCGCTTTTTACAACCCTCGTCCTCCACAACTGCTCTCCTTCATTTCACTTTGTGCATCACAAATGAATCCGCAGGCTCCAACCGAGATTTACCAGTCAGTTCCATGCATTAGCCAAGTCTCACACATACTAATCACAGTATTTACACAGAGTAACTCCACTTGTCAACCTTTAAGAACCACAGTTGAAAGGTAATAAGAACGGAACGATTATTCTCACAACCATGCATCTCATCCTCATCCTCATCCTTCTCTCTTTCCCCATAACGCTTGATTTATGACACTTAACAAAAATCCCTGCCATTAAACTTTAAGAATTTCAGTCCCCCAATCATCTCAACTTACGCTACACTTACAGCTCCAAACTGCAAAAACCACCTCCTTAAGCTTTTTTCACCCAAAATATACAAATCCTGGTATTCAATTCAGCATTAATAATTCCAAATAAATATGCATAAATAAACAATATAATTATCTCATCACATAGCGAAGCGTCCAAGGTTTGATATAATAAAAACTCTATAAAATCTGGAACTTATGTATAAAACAAATGTGTATTTATTGTTGCACCTCAGTAATTACGCATAATAAATACTGAATGATGTGATCGACAAATGTTTTCGAGATATTGGGTGAGAGGAGGCGTGGTTAGTGTTGTGAGAGATCCCAAGGCAGCAGTCAAGTCCCATCTATGTATGTCACTTTAGTTAATTTACTCACCTGATCCTTTCTCATTGCAAGTCTCGAAAGACGCTTGTCCAATATAATTAATTAATTGCGTAATTAAGTCTTTGGGATGATTACACGTGAGGTGAAATCCCCACCGATGTTTACCGATACTTATAAGGTTGAAATGAGGACTTTTGTTTGTTGACTAAGGCAAATCTGCGTAATTATGTGACTGTTTGAGCTGAAACTGGCGAAGGGAAGAACGTTGAGGGCGTAGATAATTTTGTGCGGATCTAAGAAATAATGGAATGTATGGCGGATGGTGGAGTGAGGTGTTGTGGGAGTGCTGCGAGAGAGATTAATCATAGAGAGGACAAGGAGACATTGTGTTAAATGGGAATGACAGAGAATAATATGAATGTTCAGCCACAGTAGACCTGGCTCAACTTCACTTTATTTTCTTCTCTTCTTTGTGAGATTCTGATGAAGTTGAGAAAGCGCGATTCACAAGAATCTTGGTGACAGTGGAAATGACCATTCGGGCAATGAGACATTAGCGAGTCATCGATCTTGTGAGATCAATCACCATGTGCCAGCAACAATTCTTCCTCGCCTCTTTCAGCTTCATCCGCATATCCTTTCAAGTCATCTGAGTCAGACCCTTTGGCTTTTCCACCCACCCCGAGCAGTCCTCAATTCTAAAACTTGTAATTTACTCCTGCCCAACGCATATTCCCTCAGTCTCACTTTTTCCATTTCATTCCCATTGCAACCCACAAGTCTGTATTTAATATGTTTCCGGACAGTTTTTGCTATGTCAAGTACTCCACACGCAATTCTAATAGTTATCTACCTACGTGGCATTTTAAAGAGTTACACGTAAATTTAAATACGAATGTCATCCCACATTCAATTCTCCTAAGAAATTCCCATGTGGTGTTATTTTGAAATTGATTAAAATGATTAGAGCAGCAATAAATAAATTCTTCAGCTTTAAAATGAAATGAATGGTGAATTTGTTATTAAATCGGCTCAGGTTGGATTGGAGCTAGGGCATTCGAGTTGACAGAACTGGTCATTCCTTGTTACAAGTGGGCTTTTTTGGCGTGTGTAGTACAAGGCACAACTGTTTGTGTCTGTGTGAATCGGTGGTCTCGTTATTGGAGAAATGCAGTTCAGGTTGATTTCTAGATTTTCTTTTGGCCCCGATTTCCCCTTAGATGGACTGTTTCCACGGAGATGACATCCGCATCTCTCACACTATCAATGACTTGATTAATTGATCTCGTCCCGTCCTATCTATCATGCATGTTCCCTCCCTCCTTCCCTCTATATATCATCCAGTCTCTCTGTCTTTTTCGTCTCGTCTGTCGACTGCATGCTTTCTTTTCTTTCACTCCAGCTCTCTCTCTCTCTCTCTCTCTCTTCTTCCTCACATCCTCACTGCCCAACCTTCATTCCTAGTCACTTGCTTTCATTTTCCTTCCTCCTTCTCTGCTGCTAAAAGGAGGGATGAGAAGAAGCAAGTTGCACAACATGAGAAGTTCCGGCCGACTTCCCATTCAAGATACATAGGACGGAGCGGGACAGAATGGAAGGACACGTCTTGGTGGCAACTACGATCGCAGCACGGAACGAATTGTGAGCCCAAGCAGTGACCGAGTCAACCGTTCCCTCTCCATACAAATATTCCGCCACGTATGCACATCCCTGACAATGGCACACTCTGTCCAAGCTAAAGTCTCCACTATTTCCACTTGCATCACTAAGTCATGTCCTCCTTCGTCATCATTGGAACCTTATGTATTCTAGCTTTGATGTAGCCGTATGCATCCAACTTTCAGCCTATCTACTCCTTTCCTTCCGCTTTTCTCTCCGCTAATTACAGGCAAATCCTCACTCGCAGTTACTTGAATTGAGAGAAATACGCACGCGGTTACTGACAACATTTGCCCTTTAGAATCCAAGTGAGATAAGAAAAAGGTTAGGGTGTTGCAGGTCTTAAGTATAGGTTGGGGGTAGGAAATGGATCGTCGAAGCTAATATCCACACAAGGAAAAGACGCCACGCCAGCTGCAAGTGGATCACTAGGAAAGACTCTTGATTAATTGGTTAGTTGTTTAGAAAAAAATTAATTTTTTGCAAAACATTCTGTTTGTCTTAATGGTAAAAAGTAGAAGGAAGCGAGGATTACGAGTGATTATACGTTGAATGAATTGTAGCAAGTGCGCTGCATGTAGATCCACTGTACTTTATTAACTTGATTTACAAAAATTGCATGGAATCACTAATGGGCACCTCTAATAGTTACTGAATTAAATTAGAGTAAATTGAAGGCCGGTTAGACAGGATTGTGAAATTTACCGTACACAGCTCCACCAATGCGATGAGAACTAAATTATATAGTTTTCTGCTCCTCGGCTCCTCAAAACGGTTTCAATGTCATGTACACATCTCATAGCCACGATCCACGATATACTTTTATAGTCATGTACATGTGGGTAATACGTGCAGAAGACCTTGCCGTCTTGTTACAACCAAATCTCTTTTCAATAATCAACGAGAAATATGTGGTGTCAAGTCAATTAGCATTCTCTTTTGCTCTTCGCAACACATTCAAATCATGTAACCTCAAATTGTTACAAGTGAACCAAAATTTTTCTGCCTTTGTATTATTATACCTATTAGTACGAACGAGCTGGGAATGATTGCTGGCGCCGTTACTGGAGCTGCACTGCAAGTTTCTTCTTAACCAAAATGTAGTTTGGACTTTTTCACTCACTCTTTTTATCCACAAACACAAACCATCTTCCACTTCTGCACGGATGCATAACCCATGTTTATTCTTTCATGTCAAGTTCCGCCACCAGAGTCCGGTAAATTAATTTCCATTCTCATCTTTCCATATTTCCACACTCATGAGTCTACATGCAAAACTACGTACGGCGCTTCCCATTTCCTCTTTTCCCTTTACTCCTGAAATTCCGAGGGAAATGATGAAATATGGAGCACATTGCTGGGATTTACGCAACTACTATCTTTACAGGAGCTCATGAATGTGTAACATTAAGTCAAATACTGCAAATCTAATGCAAACTAAAGGATGTAGGTCCTGAATTCATAAGTGTGGGGAGGAATCAATTAAACATTGATGGTGAAAGAATAATTAAATATTAATAGATTAAGAATAATTACAAATTGATAGAAAAGAATAATTAAACATGGTAAAAGAATGGAAGGGATGCAAAGATGTGTTGTTGAAAGGAGCAGGAGGAGGAGGATGGTGGAGTGGCCCGGCTGGAAGACAAAGTGTATCGTATAGGAGTTTAACTCGCTGGACCACAATGTTGAGATCATGAACGACTTCCGAATTGACTGCGGCGTGCGGACTGTGAAATTCCCGCTGCTCCCTTGCCTTCCTCAGTTGCCGATTCGAATCCGGATTTTCGGATAACTCATTTCGACAGACTGGCGCCTAGCTTTTTATTCTCCCTCATCCGTTCGTCCCTTTTCTCCTATCTTGTCTCAAATCCTTATAACCGCATTTCTCATCATGTACACATATTCTTCAAGTATCTTTTCTTGCCTGAATCAAGACTTTCCTTGGCTCACGTTTACCCTCCTCCTTCACGTACGCGTACCTTATGTAAACTCCATTCCCACCATATTCATATATAAGAGGAGAAAGCTGAATATAAAAATCCCAACATGTATATTCCTCCCACATCACTAATTTCCTTCAATCCGCATTTCTCCAAACTACCAGTCTCCTACATATCGCCCTTCCTACGTACGTATAACTACACTTCCAAATCTTGTAACGCTGGCCAACGGCATGCTCCAGCAAAACGGTTCACAAAAATCATAATCGTGGTCTAATCATAATCGTGTTTCAAAATCTGAGTTCGGATTTTCTGAGATATGCATCTAAAAAATCAATAAAATTCAATAAAATTCAGTTATCAGAAATTTAACTACCGCCAACCACAGGGACGTCTTATCTCTGCCAGAAATGCGGGATGACGTTTCGAAGAAACGTCTTGAGATTTTTTGTTTCGGAGTTGGTTTTCGTTAGTCAAAAACGTTTTTAAAAATTAAAAATACAAGCAAATGAAATAAATGCTTGGTGTCTGAGCAGGAATTCTACATGCAGGATGTGTGAGACTGTGGAATTGAATGCTTATGTTAAGAAGAGTGAATCTGAATTGCCGTACGGAAATGTTAATTTGAATGTTGTGCATACATTTTGCATTGGTAAGTGACAATGGGAGAGACTGTGAATACATGACCGACTCCTTTCAATGTTTCAATGTGAGTGCGAAGAGAGTGTGTTATTTACGGAGGAGAGGAGGGGAGGACGATAAAATGATAGAACAACTTATTAATCCGTGTCAGATTTCGAATGTGTAAATATGAATGTGGAAATATCAAGTTGTATTTTGGCAGTTTGCTTACGAGTTTGTTTTTCTCGCACTATTGTTATGCGTAATAAGTGAAGAGAGAGAGAGAGAGAAAGAGAGAGAGAGAGAAGAGCAGACTGAAGAAGTGGATGGAAAAGACGCAGAGAATCTTTAGCTTAATGCAGCTTGCTGTGCCCAGGGGCCGGACTAAAAAATACATTAAATATTTTCAAGCCATTAGACAACTGCCATTCAATCTACAGAGAAAATTATACTTTATGAACATCAGTGTTCTTTGGGTTTTTGACGTTAGTTCATGGTTTAAAGTACGTTACTTCCTATGAAATCTTTGAAGTTGAGCATAGATGCATATGGATGGATGTTGAGCATATGAGTTGGATGGAAGGAATACCGTGAAGTGTTGGGGAGGGAGGCAGACCAGACCATGTTTCCCCTCCGTCCCCACTCAACTTCCAATGAGTTCAAGACATATTTGTGTAAAACACGAACATGTAGATATCTGTGTTAGAATCAAAAGAAGCTTTGATAGTCTTATAATAAATGTGTTTATAAGCTTGAAGACGAGGAGTTGTTCTTGATCAAGTTAGTCTCTTGCTGAGTAGGTTGATTGTTGTGATGTCTTCTCATCAAGCCAATTACTACTCACATGATGCAGTTCATGTTGGGCTAAGGATGTAGGTAATTTAACACGAAGACTGTGGACCTTAATGCGTGAATAGACGTGTACTAAGCAGGGACATTATCGTCAGCCACGTCCACGTAGGCAATAATATAGTTGCTGTATCTATGCGAATCCGTCCAAGCCTAAGCCTCAGCACTGCCGTGAACAATGGAAATGAGAATCAAGATGCAGTCTCATTGTTGCTGCGAAGATGCCAATTGGTCAAGAAGTGCTAAAGAGATTTTATCTGATAGCACTCAAGACTATACTGGTCACAATCACAGTAGCAACTTTTTTCCCTTCAACCTTCCAATAACACATCCTACAGACATCAGTGCATAGCCAACTTCCAAGCATATCGCACGTCATTCCACATAAGTATACCATTACACAGATATCATTGCAGGTTCGCTTCATTTGCGCTCTAAGGTTCTTACGCCTTGTCGTAATTACAGGTAGTAGAAGTAATATGATGCCGCAGTCTATTTATTTTTCAACCCATAGCAGTCGTTTCTCAGCTCGTAATGATTTTGGGTGAAAGTTGAGAGTTATGCATTTCAGTTGTCCTGCACAAACAAGGAAGATTTATAACTGCAGAGAATGGAAATGTGTTTATTGGCCTCTCGTCTCGTATTGTCATTCTTCTTCATGGTAATAATCCCCACTGCAGTCTTTATCGCTGTACTTGCGGTCTCTAGTAGAGTTCGGCGGTGTGGCTGAAAGAACATGTTGAATACCTTTGTACATGCACTTTATCTTACTAATATTTCACTCATTCTCTTCTTCTCGAAATGCCTTTGAGGGTATTGAAGTTGGAGGTGATGATTTAGTTGAAGAATTTGACTTGAGCCATCTATCATACTAACTAACGGGGTCTCGACACATCATCATATTCTCCGGCAACCGACACTCTCAGCTTAACCTCCTCGTCATTCTCTCATTGCAAGTTCCCCTGACAATCATTTGCAGGTCAGGATCAGCAAATCTTAAGCAGGCTTTCCTTCCTTCTACTTCTTACACCTGCAGTCACCGGATGCGATTGTGTGAGAAATCGCAGAACTAAGTTCTGGGAAAGATTACAGTGAACATAAGGATGATTAACCGAGATTAAGTACTCAATAATAAGATGTGTTACACACCTCTCAACAGACACCAATACAACGAGATGTTCCTTGCCAATTGTTTTGACAATTGATTGTTGATCTTCATGAAGAAGTCGATGCTGCATATGTGACACATTAAAAAAAGTCGGAGCTTAGAGAAAAACTAGTGTTATGAGGCAAATCCTCCTCTTACACCTCTCTTCACTGGCTTTGGAAACTTCGAGCCGTTAAAGAGAGCTGTGACTTTAATCGCGATGTAGTTGAGATTCCGTTTGGGTAGGAAATGGTGGTGGAGGTATAGGGAATGTGTGCCTTATTACGGGTTATGAGGGAAGAGCAGAGCATGTTTGTCATGGATTGTGACAATCGGAAGGTAAGTGTGTAAGCGTAGGAGTGGTGGAGCGAAGTGACTTGATCACTGCGGCTGAGGTGGACTCAAATGTATAATATGAACTTGCGGGACATGAAATAACGAATTTCCGGTCATCACGTGTCCTCACTTATTTCTGCTTCGTTGCTTTCGTGTCTGAGACAATCATGAGATAAACAAAAGAACAGAAGTCCATGTTGTTTTATCAAGATTCATGTGTACTGGCCAACAAATGCACAAGTTTAACCACTCGAACACTTGTACCTCCTTACCTTCGTCTCGTCTCATTGCATGTTTTCGACTAATAATAATGCACAACAACGGATTAAACCCCAGCGCATTGTATTTTTTATTTACCATATATTCACACTTTCGAGCCGTCCAGGCAGCACGGCACACCAAAACCCATTCTGGATATTTTTTACCCTCTCCACCACAACCTTCTCAACCAATTCCTTATGTTTTCCCCATTTATTCTGCGATCTCCCTAATTATTCCTCTTGCCTCCTCCAAAAGATTTATATGAATGATCCCTATGAAGCAAAGGAGATTTATGAGGCTTTGCTTTGGCTTACATGAGTCCCGGTAGTTTCAAGGTTTCAACATGTTCTCTTCTTAACAAGGGCAAAGAATGAAAACGAGATAGATTTGAAGCAAAACATTGGAACTCTTCGACTTCTTCTGCCTCTGATATCCTATTCCTTATCAAAGCTAAAATAGTAGAAATTATTTTCATTTATACCGTTAATTATTTCTTCGTAGATATAATATTCTGGTCAACTTAACGTTCGAAAATGAACCAAGAGCTCGGTGGGATGGGCAAATCCTTGGCGAAGGATATGAAAGTTCCAACTTCCTGCGTGGCTAATGTTCTAATGTACAAAAAACCGCTTTTTGCTAATGTCAAATCATGCCAAAATTGAAAAATCCATACGCTCAAACATTGTGGTACTTTTTGACTTTATAATTCGGACCGTTCCCGCGTTGGTACATTAAGACACTCGGATGTGACGTAGTTGGTACTTTAACATCCTTTGCCGACGAAATGAACTTATGTCTCGTGTAGCCTCGCAAAGATACTAAAACAGAAAATAAAGAATGACAATTAAATGGACTCTAATATCGAAATAGTTCTCGTAGTAATAATAAAGATTGAATCCTCGTAATAATTAAGATTGAAGATAGTTTTTGAAAAACGTTTTCCAAATGGTATTTGATTTGATTTTGCCAAGAGTTTCTGAAATAGTTGGAAAGCAAATTAGACTAAATACAGAAAGGATGCTTGTTAAACTGGTGGTAGTTGTGCAATTCGGACTTATTAAGTGTGATTATGCGAGGATTGCATTAAGGTTTTAAAATCAAGTTGTTCATATGATTGTGCATGGAACTGGCAAAGGTCCAATAATTGTATCTATCTCGTTGACATCTCCTTCCATTGCTTTCTCCCTCTCCTCGCTCCCTCGCTTTCATCTTGAGAATCCTTGTCGCCTTTCCAACTTGTCTTCTCCCACAAAGGGAAACAGGCTTTAAAGAAGGCGGATGGGATTCAACTTGTGAGTAGCCACGGAGCAACTGAAGCAAGACATTCAGTGTTTAAGAAACATTCCTTTTTTATGTTAACTTGCAATCCTCTTATTGTTAATATAATTCAAAACATTAGTCAGAATGTTGGCTTTATGCGGGGCAGGGAGTAATTGGGAATTGTCTCGGGAGACTCTGTAGTTGATTATTGGGACATTGGAAACTAGTGAGCTCGTTGAGTGGGCATTGTTGGATATTGTTGTGGATCGGATGTTGGTTGGAGACAGGAAAGATGGGGAGATTGGAAAAGGACTGGAGTGGGAGATGAGTTGGAAATGTACGAATGAGGACCATCTATTAGAGAAGTGAAGCAAAAGAATTATAGACGACCGACTATTAAGATTGTTGTGGACGTATCCAGCTCTGTTTGCAAGGATGTAAGCACACTCTTATTTGGTGAATCTGAGAGACTTGGGATATGTATGCATGTGATTGGAAGGGAGACAAGAAGAGAAAAAGAAAGAAGAAAGAAGAGCAAAGATTAGGCGGAGTCCCTCGGATCTATCTATCTTCGTCAGTTGCAATGCTACATTCTTCCTTGGAACTTCCCTGCCTGACATCCTCTTCTTTTTCTTTTCCTTCCCCTCTCTCCCTTTCTGTCCCGCACTCTCTCTCTCTTCTCTCTCTCTCCCTAGTCTCAATTCCAACTTATGAACCCACTCTAAATGTATTTTTCTATGAGATGTCCCAATTGCAAGCACAGCAAATTTTATTGGGAGATGTGCAAATCCTGATTCCCACATCCCGCATTCACAAAGGTCTATCAGAATGTATTACAACGTAATTCGAAAAACTTACTGTCCTGACCAGATAGGCTCACTCATATTTTATTCTCATCAACGCAAGCCGAATTCATATATTTTAAATTGAAAAAGGTGGCTTTTCTGATGTTTTATTAAAATGCAATTATTATTGTCTTTGACAAATAATGGAAACGTTGTGAGGAGATGGACAAATTAGCGGAGAGGATGTGGTAAAGTTATTTGATGATGAGCGACGAGAAATATGAATGCGTGTAGGTTTAAGTTGATTGTAGGAGATGAAGGATCCAGTGAATTTGAGGGCACTTGTTAATGGAATGGAAGACGGAGGGGTGGGACGTGACCCCCTTATGCGCTTTTATTCCTCGGAAAACTCCCTTTCGGTTTGTCCGAAAAATTAATCACGACAAGCAGAGCATAAAAAAATGATGATAGGAGCAGCGGGCGAGAGAGAAAAAGCTCTGATCTACGCTGGAGACTGTTGTATGTAGAGAAGGGAGGATGCAGAATAGCGTGAGAGCCCGCAATGCACATAGCAGTTGGCATGTCTCGCAATATTCCCTTCACTTCCACACACACACAAACACACACACACACACCATACACTTACAAGTCCCTGTGTGTCTACGTATGCCTTGCCTTGACAACAAGTATCTTTGACAGTCTCATCTTAATGTTCACTTGCTAATGACCCTTTTCCTGGGAAGGTCCACCCTGTCACTCCATATATCATATACGTACGCTCCTACGATCTCCGAAACAGAATCAACCAACTTTTCCTCCGCAACATCCTCGGTCAGGAGCCCACAATTCTAACTTTACCATGCCCATTTCATATTTCCTCTCTTTTTTCTTAATGCGGTGCAACCAGCGGGAATTAAAAATCATAAAATTAAAATAAAGTTGAAATTTCCCAACGTCGTTTGTAGAGGTTTACTGTGGGATCTAATGGGGTTTTATTACGATCGATGTAGCTAACGCCACAATCGAATTTTAAATATAATCATCTCAATCGGATGTTACATAAATTCAGATCACTCGGATTTTAATTACATTCAAGTTTTGTCATTTGTCATACCTACCATAGGATTTTACGTATGTACATTTGTAGTTATCATTTATTACTACCAGCAAGATCGGTACTTTTTTCATTTAAAGCGTTTTTCAGTTAACCTAAAATCTTACATTTTAAAACGTAAATGTCAGAATGGAGCAATAGAGACAAATTGGTTTCGATGAGAGGGCGCAGTTTTGAAAAGTTACTAATTATTAGTGTCCGCCATAGAATCCGAGTAGAAAACGATGTGCTAATTGACCCGTAGAAAATGTGCTGTGGACGGGAAAGTTTTAGAGGAACTCCCTGAATTCATCACAAGGCTGTCGATGATCTGCCAGAAACTTGACTATGATCGCTGATTTCTTCCATGACTTGAAACCTTGAAAAGCGATTGAAAGTTTGACTAAAAGCTTCCTGCTAAGTGTCTATAATTTCTTTATAATTGCACTTGTTTGCTCATTGCACCACTCGGATTTTATCTCAATCTCGATCCTCACAAGCTCCCCACGAACATTTATATATCTACATTCATTTTGTCTTTCCCACTGCCATTTTCAATTTGTAATTGCGAGAGAACAAATAATGGTCATAAACTAATTGCCAGATATTCTCAGGTGTAGATCAAATGTGTAACACTCGCGATTTCTCATTGCACGTTTCCTTCAGATGTCCATTTGGTAGGGAATGATGGAATGACCTGGCCGGTAGAAGTAGCTCTGGCTTCACATGCACACGTTCTAAGTTGTATGAATATGAGCTAAGCCTTAGCTACTTCTCACTCGCGTCTCACCTTGCTCCTTTGTGAACTTGCCAGTCATAAATCATCTTTTAATGTTGCTTCAAGTCAATTACTTCGCAACCATTCTACTCCACACACTAAAGTCTTGCCCGGCAACAATATTCATGCTTAACTCTTTTTCTCTGCGACATCTTCTGGTCAAGTATTCTTCGTCGGTATATCTTAATACTCTACTAAATCTTCTTTTCTAGTACTTCTATTCTCCAAGCTCATTACTCGTAACATTTGTGGATCTTGCGTAAAGACATGAGCAAATGCCACAGAAATTGTTTGAAATACAAGTGGAATAAAATTATTAAATTGAGAGGTTGAGTTTTTTATTCATTAAATAACAGAAGATGAGATGTGAGGGTCACATGCACCATTCATCATTCAGATTGACTAATTTTTCAAGTCTTCTCCGTATTTTTCAACTTCAACAGGTAATTCTCAAACTCAAACATTACAAACGAGGAAACTGAGTAAACTCAGTACATATTTTTATTAATTTGCTGTCAGCGTAGGAGAACCCTTGACACGACTTGGTTGCTATTGCTTCACTCGCCAGCAAGAACTGCATATTTTAATTCCATTTAATAATTCTGGTGTGAAATATTTTTGCGGCGAAGCTGTCCCATTGCGGAATATGTACACATAAGCTCATACGGGGAATTGGTGAGGATGAGAATAAGGATTTAATGAACATGTACAGAGCTACTGATTAATATTCGGATGTAGACGCGGGGAATAAAAAGTCTAGAAAAACAGAGGGAAGAAAAAGTGCTAGAAACTTCAGTTTTCCTTGTTGGTTGTGATTTGTGATGGATAGATGTGCCGAAATGTGGTGGGGAAAAAAGCTTGGAGTCTGGTGGAGGTCAGCTGATTCTGGTCGTTTTTCTCTGCCTTTTTATCACTTATTGTTGGACTTTGCCGCCATTGCCATCGCAATTGCCATGAAGACCGACCAGCTTGAGGAGCTTTCTCATTACCTTGATATGCACATGAACGACAGAGAATTACTTGTAAAAGAGCAGGAATAAATGGGTTGGCGGAATACGAAGTCTCTCCTTCGCATTCCCATTTACCTCAGGAGGTAAAATTCACGTGAGCACAGAGCCTTTTTTACCCCCTTCATAATAAATGATAATCAAGTGGAGAGATCCATTAAGGAGCATCAGCTGTCAGTGCAAAGTCAAATTCTACGCTTGCCACCTTTTTTCCTTCCGTCTCTCTCGTTCTCTTCAATGTCAGAAGTCAGAACTTGGGATTTCACGTAATGTCACGTATGCCGTAGCACTTTTCCAAAGCCTACAATGTCCAGATGATGAAAATGTCCATAAGATGGAAATGTCCATGAGAAGAAATAAGAGGGAGGAGGCTGGTACTGGACAAAGCATGTTAGTATTGCGTTGTAATTATTATCCTTGTGAATTGTGTGTCAGGGAGTCAAAGGCCATTGCCAGGCACCATCGACTCGTCTGCTCAACCAATATCTTTCTCGCTTTCTGTGCTCCTCATTAACAATTCACTCAGGTAGCTCATCCACTCAAAACCCAAATATCCAACGAATCTTGAGCTAATTGAAAGGATTGCAACATTTTTGACATGTGCAATGATTTTCGTCTCTCACAGCACGGTTCAGCATTGCAATGGACTCTTATGGGAATGTGGACGTACGTCAATAAAAGTTGATTAATTAATTACGCTGAATTTCCAGCAGAGAAATGTGTGGCAGTTTGACCGAGATGCTCAGGTGGCTTGTGTAAGAATGAAAAGTTGGTAAACGGTTGGACTTATTGGAGGTAAGGGATGGAGAATGGAGATTGGTGGTAATTTAAGAGTGGGGCAACATCAGCCACAGCCACGGTGATTCAATAAGAGCAAATTAACAGTTTTCGCAAGGGAAACAGACACTTTTTGCTGATTATTGTGGCTGCAACAAATAATGCTATTAGTAAGACAGCTTTTTTTCTTGTAATTTGTTTCTGTAGTCCAAGGTCTCGTCATAATGGTCTTATGTTCCTTTTTTACCTCTCTTTTCTCACGTCAAAGAGCGCTTGTCTTATCTGAAAATGTGAATATCAGACAATCATCTTGCAACATTTATATTTGAGATTGACTACGACGAGGGAACCTTGAGCGGAGCAAACACGTCAGTAACCATTTCTAATGCAGGCAGTGCAAATCCAATCAACCTCACTAATTTCAAAGGTTGAGATCAGCCTTTTAGCCAAATGCTCATTAATATAGAGGATTTTGTTTTAGGGAATTTTCTTATAGAGGATTTTTGTGTTGAGCAGGTACATGGAGATTTCTTATGGATATGCCTGGTTGTATTAACCGGAGTATGAAAACTTGGGCTGACCGAAAACTGCAATGACAGTGCATGGCTGGATATTTTCTGCAGGCCGTGCCTAATAAGGGATGCGCCTGAGACGGATGCACTAAATCACAATTTTATTAGAGCTTTTTCCCGGTCTTATGACCACATACGTAGGGAGAGACAGCTGCAGTAAACAATAAGAAAAACATAATAATAAGTGCGAAAGTAGTCTGGAGGGACATAAAATCCTGCAAAGTTGTCTCTCTCGTCTGCATAAGTCTTGTACTTATGTACAAGTTGCTCTACATGTTATGAGCACTTGCGGAGTGGATTATGAAAGCGTTTAAAATTCTGGACTAAAGTTATTTATTTGTGAATTGTAGTTGTGGAGGTAAGTAAAGGAGAAATAATCAGGAGCAATTACAGGAGGAGAGTGAACATTTTATGTGGAAACATTCTTGTTGTTCCTGCGTCATTATCGGCAGTTATACAGCAAAGGCCGCATGCAGACATGTTAACGTTAAAACTTTTTCCATTAAACAACTTTGCTTTGTACATTTGTAATGTGACTATAATTATGTAGACATTACGAAAAGCATAAATACCCTGACGCTACCAGCAGCAACAGAGCCTTCCTTTTGCTCACCATCACCATCACAATGAGAACATGAGGAGGGACGGAGGGAGTAAGTATTAATACGTTAGTAATGTTTTGGGTGTAATGTTAAGTATACGGCGCCAAAATACGATGGAGTGGGGCAACCTTAGATGAATCCAGTGATAATGTCTACTTTCTTATCAATTATTTGCATCTCCATGTTTCTTTTAATGGAGAATTAAGCGGCCAGAACCCATGCATGACCTGGTGGGAGCACGTGAAATGCATATTTTCCCTTACCCACATTCCTATAATAATAATCACTATCTTTTAGTTTCCTGCACTAATAACTTGAACGCAAACCTCCTGATAATACCACACCGGACCAACAATATCCACCGACCAAGTTATCATCTGATTAAAAGTATTTGGTTAACGCAGCGAAGCCCTTTAGAATAACTTATTACTGCGCTTTGCTTTGGTGGACTCGGAAAATGCTTTGGTGCTTCGGAAAAGTTGAAAGAGCTTAATGCACAAGTCACTTACTAATAAGCACAACGTAGACAAGTCGTAAAAAACTGTGAATAAATGCGGTAATAACATGAAAAAACATTTGGAGATAAATTCCTATCTGCAAATGCAATCTAAATGTGACTTTTTACACATTTATGTTGTTTCATAATCGCCTGCCATTGCACAACTTCCAAAGCACCAGAGAAACAATTTCCCTAATTCATTTTCTCGTCAAGTCTCCGTACTCCGTGCATTTGTCGTCCACACATTCGTACAGGTCTGCATTCGTCCCTTTAAACTTCTCCCTCTCTCTCGACATTGTCGACTCTTAATAAAATCCTCGAGTCTTCAGACTCACAAACATCCCTGAGTCTTGGAAAAATCATAATTTTTCTTGCCGCTGGCCTGTCAGAAAGAAATTGTCAACATTTGGAGGTTCATAAGCGCATGTTATTATAAATGTCTCTACTTGAGTGAGAATGGCGGAGGAAATGAGATCATGTTAAATTTCTTATATTGGACTATGTCGAGAGCGAGTCTCCTATTGTTGTTAAGATGTCCGTATAATGTTAATAGGCAATTTGTTGCGCTGAAGAGAAGGAAGTGTACTTTGTGAAATTGTGAGGCACTTTGGAGGAGAGGGACGTTGGTCACTCCCAGAACGTGTTGAACATTTTATATCCCCACCTGACAGCTCTCCTTTTTTCCCATTCATAATTACACATTTACTCTCAAATGCTCTGCCCTTTTTTCGGTCGATTACGTTGAAACTCTTGTGCGAAATTTCTCATAATTAGAGCCTTTATTTGCACGTCGTAAATCCGTCGGTGGAATCAGTCGAAATCCCAACAAACACTAACAAACGCTAACAATGCCCAGGGAAATATCTTCAACAACCAAATAAAACAACTTGGCCATTGTGAAACTCTTTACGACTTTTTTATCTTTCCTTGTAGGAGACACTTTTTTACGGTCAGCTTTTTAGCCCCAATTTTCGAAAATGTAAAAAACCAACTTGAGGTTTCCATGTTGAAATCACGTGACAATGAGAGAGAAGCTGGAAAACTACGACAACTCAATGGTCATAATGTCATAATCCATATACGCATATATGCACTTCCATGCAGGATAATAATACTTACATTTACAAACATACTAGAGGAAGAGGAAACTCAAATACACTCCCCCCTACACTATTTCATTCAATTCTTTAACAAATCCCCATTTACATAAACCTGAACAATTTATAACTGTAAATAATTTAAAAAAATAATTAAAAATAATTTGGTGTGTGTTAGGCAGGCTACAATGGCTAGAAGATAGAATGTAGGAAGGGAAGAAATGACTGAAACTGAACTGAAATGATGAATCAGATGAATGGGATGGAATTAGTTTGGGGATTCGGGGTTTGAAGATCAAGTTGAAGGTTGTTGGATGATGTGGCGTGCGCCATCTGTGAGTTTCCGTGCTGGCTAGAGATTTGATTTTTTTCTCCTGTGGTCGTAAAGGGCTGTTTTGGCTCTGACTCTGAATGTGAATTGTCGGGCATAACTGTGGAGTGTGGAGGGATAGGAAATAGGAATTGGGATAGGAATAGGAGGATGGACATGGACGGAATAGAAGTGTTGTGTTGTGTTCTGCTCCTTCTTCTGTCTTTTTCCTCTCTCGCTGTCGCTGTGGCTGTATTCTTATCTCGTGAGCCAACTCAAGTTAAAAACTAATGTGAAAAAACTAAATGTGAAATGTAAGCAGAGAGCCGAGAGGGAGAAGAAAAGGTGAGTGATAAAAAGTGGCAAAGGAAAACTTAACATTTCATTGACTAACCCTCCAACTTCAACTTCTCTCTTCCCACTTCCCACTCGTGCACTTGTCAACCCATTTTATTATTATTTACCATCGGTCCAGCACCCCAACAACATTCAGTTCCAAAGGTAAACAATTATTAATCATTTCATGTCTTTTTTTCCCAAATCCGAATCCTCAATCAAATGTCAAATGCTACAATTATTATATGTAACTTTTGCAAAGAGACAAGTGAATAGAACTCTCGTCGTCCGCCGTCAGTTCATCAGTTCCTTCCTCATTCCTCACAGCTTCAAAATTCAATCGATATAGGAAATAAAGACTGGCGCCTAAATTCCATTTGCTGAATATCCCTCCACCTTCTTCAAAACTTCCAATACCTACAATTTCCTCCATTCGCGCAAAAATTCATATTAACAATTTGTCATTGTTGATTGTGAGATTATTTAGATCCGTCTGCTTCTAACCTTGGGGCTAATTGTAATTTAATCAGTCAGTATGTTCCGGATCCGGGGTGCATGGCATGAAAATGGAAGGAGAATACTTGGTGCGATTTGGCCAGGAAATGCAATTTTGTAATAGAAATGTTATTTTGTAGTAGATATGCAATTTGGTAATGCAAATGAGATTTTGTGTAGGAACTGTGATTAAAATGGGAAGACTACAATGAATAAAGGTGATTTGTGGACACTTGAGAAGAGGATTATATGCATGGTTTTGGTAGTATGTGGTGAATATTTAGTAAGGAGGCGATGGTAATTTCTTGGGAGGAATGTTGAGTAGAGGTAGATAAAGCTATCATAAAAAGCTTGGACAGGGGATAAAGATGTAATCTGAGAATGTTTCTCATTTTTCTTGACTCTATTACACGCTGATGATCAACATGATGACAGTCTTTACCTGATTTTATGACCGACGCATTTGATTCATTTGCCTAAAAGTTGTACGTTAGGGAAGGTGCAGGGGCATTTCGCTATTCGCTACATAGAATGCATAATGTTCAATTTCCAAAGTGCGGATGAGATTGAGGAAAGGTTGGTGAGTATGGATGTCTTACACATTTAATTTAAAGGAGATTATGTTTTGAAAAAGCATGGGAAGAAATGGAAAGTGATGGTTTAGTGTTGTTTGGTTGTTTGTAAAAAGTAGACTCGTATCTAATCATAATCTGCTCATTTACATAATTTGCTCCTCCACGTAGGTGCTTATTAGATGGAAGGAGTGTGTGTGTTGTGTTGTGGATGCAGCGATTCCAGTCACTTTTTGCTCCTTTTTTGCTCCACATCCTCGTCCTTTCCTTTCCTTTGCTCACCTCAGCCCCACAGGTATTATAATATCTTCATTGTTTTTTCCAACGCACCCAAGTCCACAAGTCCACCACCATATCATTTCCCACTAACCCAACTGATTTGTAAGCTGTGAATCTCATTTTATTGTCCTACAAATTGCATTCAATTGAAATATAATCCACTCACAGAAAAACACTATTCCCAAACAATTAACTTGTCCTTTTTTATTCCATTTTTTCTCAACCATGACACGCGCTCAACATTTTTAGACTACTCAGCTTCAGCCAACGGTGGGTCCACAATCCACAAACCACCACAAACCGTTTCTCCGTTTCCATCACCCATTCATTATCCATGCAATCTCCACAAAAAATATTTTTTTCAAACAAACACTTTCTGGACCTTTTTATTTTTATGTTTTGTTTTTATACCTGTTACCTTTCCCGTTAGGGATATCACCTTGTTAAGTGAAGTCACATAGTAATGGATATCATATGCATTTCCTCCGTGTGCAGTCAATAAACTCAGATTTTTTTCTCCTCCCCTTTCTTCCTGTAAATCCATTTTTAACATTTAACGATCTCTGATTGAGATGTCAAGGTATATGTTTGTGTGCTGCCTTGCTTCCGCAAACGTCAAGGTCGGATCCTTTGGATTTCATTTGATGGGGTGTTTAGGAAATGTAATCTAAGGCCACCGTGGTTAGTCAAGTAATTCGCAGGTGAAGGTGGGCGACACGCACTTCCTTGTGTAACTTGTGTTAGCAGTAATGTATCAGTTGGATGGACATAATTGGCTGTAGGCAATTAATGAAAACACTTGTTTATGTCTCTCAAAACATTCCACCCCACTTAACTCCTAAGTTGCTCCTCATGCTCACTTCAACGTAGTTCGTAGTCTGTATATGTAATTATACTAAAGTCATTACAGGTATCCCAACATGTATTCCCCGCAGTTTTTCACATTTTTGTTTCAGTAGCGTTTGTATGGTGCTTGTGGCTGAGAAATGGCATGAGAAATGTGGCTGCATCATCTGGAAATGTGGGACTATGAGTAATAATGAGTAATGTCTCCTTTCCTTGGAATCAATGTGGCGATGGCGAGAGTTAGCAGACGAACATAGTTGCATACTTTTGATTTTGATGCATCGGAGCTAAAGAGAGAAATAAATGTTGGTGCATAAGTGAAACCCCTTATTTCCTTAGCAATTTTCCCTGCAGTGGAAGGTCCTAAATTAAGTGCGTTCCGTTAGTTCGATATGCTTATGAGCGGGATGCATATCTGGAGATATATTTTCTGGTTATTAGTAGTGGGAGGAATATCTTTACTATAGAGTATTTGTTATATAAGAAATTCTTATACACAGACTAGTGGTTGTTTAAGATTTGGGTGGGATGTTTTGGAGGGGGGAGGAAGAGAGGATTTTGGCTGTGGTGGATAAGAGAGCATGATTTATACAAGTTAATCAAGGAATTGCTTAATGCTGTGTTTGTATTTAATTTTGGATGCGAGGATGATAGAAGGAGTGCTGGAGAGTTGGAGAGTGACTGTGACTGGGAAGAGAGCGAGAGTGATGTCTATTTTCTGTGAACAAATCGTCTCATATGTACAGTTGACAGATAGCGAAGCGACTGGCTGTAAAGTGGAAAATGTCGAGGTTTTCCTCGTCCTCCCAATATCATTTCTCTCTCTCTCGTCTATGATTATGGATATGGATGCATACGGCGGGCCGGAGAGTGGGGGATATGGATATGCCAGACATGTGTAATACAGTCAACTCTACTCGAGTCAAGTGAATTTTTGGAGCAGAAGAAAGAGATGCATGGCGCCAGAAGTCTGTGATGAGGAACAAGATGATGATACTCACAGACAAAACTCTTCTTGCTCCTCTGCTCTCTCGTTCTCTCTCCCGTCTCCATATAAATACTTGCTTTTCATTCCTTGGATTTCTGCACTCTCGTCTACAAGATTTTTCTTACAACACACACCATCCATCTTATCACTCCCATCCAGACGTACAAAAATTGATGAATCTCTTGATTCTTCCTTCGATGCATCAGTCCTTCACCAACTTTTGCATAGAAATCGTCCCATTGTTTCTACAAATTCCTATCTTCGTCCTTCGGATTTGAGAAATTACTTAATTCTCGATTTGAGAAAAACTTCATTCTCGGTTTGAGAATCAACTTCATTCTCAGTTTGAGAAATAACTGGATTCTGAGTTTTTGAGGCTTTCGCCACTCGTCACTGCCGTTGTTGCCTTGGAAGATTTAGGTTGGGGGGAATAATGCAGGGATGGATTAACATGGGCACAGCAATGTCCAGGAGTAGCTGTTGGTGTTGGCAAGAACGGCCAAGTTGGTTGGTTTTGGTGAAGGAAGAAGCACTATGACATGAGTGGTTTCACGTATTGATTTCTTCTGTCTTGGTTTGGTTTGGTCCAAGGTTCCGTGTTAGTTAATGGCTTCTGCTGGTCTATTTGGCCGATCCTTCGCATACTCGCAGCCTTTCCAAAACATTTCCAAAACATTGAGACTGTGAGGAAATCCGTGCATTCTGTCTCCTGCGGTATTCTCCAATCCCTGGTGTAAGACTTATTGGATTTTGTTGGAGAATTCCGTTGATTTGTCTGTGCTCTGTAGTCCCACAATGCTCAGTGGGTAATGGGAAAGGATGTAAGGTCGGTGTTAAGAGAAAAAGAGAGAAGAAGCATTGGGTAAATGGTAAAAACGTGCATACATGAATACTAATGTCATGTTTTTATAAGCGTACACATGCGGAAGTTATGCAATAAAGATAAAGTAGGTGAATGCAGTGGAAGTTTTTTCCCAATGTTTTGCATCCTACACTTTTGTCCTCGGAAATGTTTTCTCCAATGTTTACGTGCACAGTCAAAGGATTGACATTGGATTGTGGAGCGTACGCACAAGCGTTGGTCGCCTTTCGAATTCGTTGAGGACTCTGTATCGATTGCAACTGGAATGGAATCGTAGAAAAGTGTGAGTGCGGCGGAGAGTAACAGACCTGTCCGCTCTCTCTCTCTCAGACTTTTTATCCTCGTGTGGTGTGCAGAATGCATCCGCAGGTTAGGTTAGTAACAATATTATGGTCATGAGATGCGTGCAAGTTTTTGTGTCTAAATAAAAACTTTGCTTTCATCCCTGTCTCTCCTTCTTTCTTATTCTCATCTCTTCCTCAATCCTTACGGCATCATTTTTTCATCTCTTTCCCATTCCCGTTCTCCTGCTCACTCAACCTCTTTCATTTCCTTACGCAATTCCTTCATCCAACTTGTATGACCTTGTGTCACTTTCCCTTCCGTCAGCTTTTCCATGCGATTCTATAGTCTCGGATTTTGTCCTTTCTTGATTTTGCCTTTTCTACAGCTTTATTTTTCGATTTGGAGGCAAGAGAGAAGGGCGATCGTAGAAGAATAACAAAGGCTGTAATAATATTTGTGTGGAGTGCGAAGGAAAAAAGTTTGAATTGGAATATCGAAAGTGAAAGAAAACACGGGTGGAAGAAAGTTCACCTGTTGTTGGTAAAGCTGATTTGATGTATTCCTCAAGGTTTCAACCTTTCCAGTCCAGTCGATAGTTCTCCTTCCTAAATCTTACGAGAGTTGGAGCCACTCACATGTGTTGACAACTTTTTCTCCCACAAAGACATGGGAGAAAAACGTTTTGTTCTAAATTAAGATTCAGCTCAATTTCTCTATGATTATCATGATCCATTTCCATTACCATCGAGGTGTTCCAGCAGAGGAATTATGACTAATGTAGATGGCTTGTTTTGTGTACGTTGATTTGGGCTGTAGAGGAAAATGTTTGAGGGAATAAATGTAGAGGACTGGAGCAGAAGGCAGAACTGCTGTTGTTTGGATGCTGGAAAAGTTTGGTTGTATTTAACGACCTAGTAAAATAGTTTGTTGGAGTAGGAGTAGAGCATGTGTATTGTGTGTGGAAGTGGAGAGCTGGTGGTGCAAGTGCAGCGCTGCACTCGATTATTTTATTAGTCTCGATGGAGTTGTTCGGTCTAGCCGTCCCGTCCTTTGCACACAGATTCACCATAGCTATAGGATTCTTAACATACCGCTGCTTTATCTCGTCTATTTTCCTCATGTCCGTCCCTGTGTAATGCGAACATATGAGGATAAATATGAATAGAATATAGAATTGTTGGATGTATTAGAATATGTAAAGTGGTGTGGAAGAGTGAGTTAATGCTAATGGAGTTTGTATTATTGGGCTGGAGTTTATGCATGTGTGGATATGATTTCGGTTCGTAGTTCGTATGCACACACTGCCCTGACTCCTTTATTCAGTCTCGCTCGAGGAGTCGTATGTCATCGTAATGTTCCCAGACTGAAATTCCCTTAGGCTCTGTTCCCTTCACCCCGCGTACCGCGTACTCTCTACTCTCCCGCTCCACAATAAGCAGTCGTCCAACTTCCATATGGGATTTCCTCCGTTCCTTTTCCTTCCATGCACTTGCACTCCTCCTTACCTTAAACCTACACGGATTATTATTTTTAACGCCTCTTCCTTACGTAACTTCACTGGAGGAAAGCTATAGGAATCCTTTGCGGAGCTCCGTTCACAAAGCGTCGTCGTCTTGTAATAGAAGGAGCAACTTGGTTTCGTATAAGAAAAAGCATCCTGGTCTAATCCACAGCTTTATTTAACCCTTCAGGTCTTTCGCTTGCATTGGCATCGTCGTCACTGAAACGGACGAAGAAGGAGCAATACTTATAGGGGAACACGCAGCCTCTGGCTCTGTCTGACTCTATCGCTCCTTCAAAAATGCTCGTCATTTTCAGGCATTCAGCATAAATATTACATGTGACTCTCCACTTCCACTTCTTCATACTCATTATTATTAGTCACCTATTCTACTTCTACTCTTCTTGTCATCCACCAACAACCGCCTTTTCCAATTTTCACATATTTTCTAATCATCCCCACTCCCTTCCAGTTCCACATTTCTTCTTTCTAATCTTTCCCATGTAAAAGTCGGGAATACATCGAATTTTTGAATTTATTCATAATGCTATGCAATAATTACGTCATAATTATTGCGTATGAATGGATTTATCTTAAATCTGGTAAAAATACAGCGTTTGGTGTGATGTGAAAGAATTGGCTAAAGGTAATGTTGGATTGGTGTGCTTGAATTGTAAATGTGGATAGATTAAATAGCTACATTATTGCTGGGGACTGTGATCAAGGCTGCTGAGTCCATCATCCGTATCAATGCGTATTATATCGGGACGTGTTCTCCTGTCCTCGTCTTCTCTCCTTCTCTCCTTCTCTCCTTCTCTGTGAATTTCCTGGGGACGTGGGGAGACAGACCCTTGGCTGACGGAGGTGGGGGTGTGGGTGGGGCGGGGGTGGTGGAGGGGAGAGTCAGTACCTTGTGTCTAATCCTTTGGTCTCACTTACCACAACATAACACATGTGGCATGGAATAGTAAAGCGAGGAGAATAGAGAAGTTTTTGTTCGTCAGTGGCCTTGAGGTAAAAATCAAGGTTACTTCCCATATATTGTTATTATTACCATTAAGCAAGTTGTTTATGGTGGTGGACGGGCAATATTTGGATGCGAATGTGTACCGGACAATTTACAAGGATTTCACACCTCAGTCGAAAAAAACCAATGATTGCTTATGAATTGCAGTCCTTAAATGAGCCTATTCACCATAGTGGATCCAGCTTTTATTGCCCTTAAGGCTGTCACTCTGTCGAGACAAAAGACTACGTAAAGTACACACACATGTGTGTCTCCTCTGTCTCCTGTCTTGTCCTTCTCATCTTGTCCTTGCGGTATTCTTTTACGGAGATGCTGCTGACGGAGGAGAGGGTTTCCGCCGGAGGCAAACTTCTCAACTCAAACTCAGATTATTTCCACAAACCCTATCGACTGCTGGCTAATAATGTGGAACTCAAGCGTACCTCTTATTACCCACCAAATGACACACGGCCATCATTTCCATGTTTTTTCATTAATTCTTCTCCATCTTTGTTCCACATAATTCACAATGTCAGCAGACTCGGAACATGTAATCAGTTCATTCCTACTCAGCGCACCATTAATCACCAGTCATTTGCATACTTTTATATCTATAGACACGTAATATCCAATAATAACTATAGCAAAGCATCATTCTATCACTCTCTTCGTATTTCCCTTCATCCAAGGTCTCTTCCAGACCAGACAAACGGAGAATTGGCAATGAGAAAGTCAACAACATGCTTTTCGTTTATGCTTTCGTAATTTCATATAAGTACAGTTATTGCTATAGCGATAGCTGATGAGTTTTCCCAAGCAATTGTTTCGATAAATATATGTTTTCCATGACCGATGCACACCTGAGATGAACTTGTCCCCAACGGACAAATGCGGGGCATTTGGTTCTCAAGTATTTCCTCAAGACTTCTTTGCGTTTTGGGATTAACTTGGTCAATAACTTGGATTAATTTGGTGAAGCTTTGTAGGAAATTGTCCGCGATACGATTGCGTGCGTTGGAATTGAAAGTTGGCTGAATGTGAGATTATCTTGAATTTCTGTAGAAGCGATAACCTCCTGGAATTTGTTTTCGCATAATATGGATTTTGCGAATTTATGACAGGATGGAAGAGGCAGAGAGAGAGAGAGAATTGGGTGATAAGGAACAGTTGATAGTTCATGATGAATGAGAGAGCAACGACTTTTCCGTTGGGCTATTCTGAATTTGTGACTTTATGGGAGCAACAATGAAATGTGACAGACTGAACTGCAGAAATGTGTGTAAAAGGAGAGGGAGTGAATGGGAAAAGTCTGATAATTAAAATGGAATCACTAATGACATTTACATGTGTTCGATTGATTGGAGATTGCAAACATTTTTTTCTACGTCATTCTTACCTTTCTTCTTCTTTTTGTCCTCTTGACATGAACTTGTACGATGGAGTTAAACGGTGGCTTTTTGCTCCCTGTGTCAAGACTGATAGTTGTAAAAAGTTGTCTCCACTACTTTTTTCTTTTCTTTCCTCCCTGCTTTGCTCCTTTTACATACTTATATCTACAGCAATAAGAACTTGTTATTCGAGCAGAACAAAAGAAGAGACAGATCGGCGGTGAAACATTTTACATCTTTATAATATTCCCTGTGCCCTGTGTGCAGTCATATTCTTCCACTCGCTCTAATTGACTGAGTCAAGTGGATTTGTTTGCGGGAGCAAAGAAATAAGACTTTAAAATCACAGTGGACTTTTAAGCTAAAATCTGCATATTTGTGATGATCGTTAGTGGGCATGGCAGGGAGAACACAAGTCGCTTCGTAAAACTTTACAAGTCATACTTTTATGTTCATAGCCTAATCACGAATCATTTTTATCTGTAAAACACTCGTATAATTGACATGGCATATCCTTTTTTATTGTTCCTTCCAATTCATATTTCCATACTTTCGTATTCTCTTCACTACCCAGAAAAATCGATGAAATCATCAATCCCAGCTTTTTTATGCAGCAACAAGGAAAATGTTGGGAAATTTCTTGATTGTTCCTGCAACAGGTTGGGCCACAACCCTCCACAGCGCAAATTCTCAACAGATTCTCAAACTGGAGGTGCCCAATTTAAATATTGTTATTATTAATGATTAAAACAATTTTGATTGTTAATTATTATTAATTGTGGAAGGACTTGGTGCGTTTGGTGTTGGTGGGAGACGAGAGAAGATGGGGAAGGGAACTTAATAGGAATGTGTTCGTTGACGTAGTGATAGAGCGTCGTAATTACTTTGAATCGGACCGGAGGCTATATGTCACATTGCAATATAATAAGTATGTATTGTACTTATAGAGATTGTGTATCTGTAGTAGTGTACAAAGACTCTTAGGATTCAAGTTGAAGGTTGATTACGTGATTGTGATCGGGAAGAGAAAGGCAAAGGATTGAAAAAATGTTGTATTATTAGCGTCGACTATTGTCTGATGGTGCATTACAACTCTCAGCCTCCTTTGCTTCTTTCCTTATTGTAATTTAATTCCTTGTAAATATGTACACCTTGCTGCTTGGCTGGAATTGCGCCGAATATCCAGACGGAGTCCAAAGTAGACATCATTCTCAGTGTCTCAGGCTCCTTCCTTTACTTAATTAAATTTGCTGTAATGAGAAATCCATTGTCTCCGTCCAGAACAAAGCTTGGCAGTATTAACTGTGACCAATTTAAGCGGCTCATTTCATTCTCCCGCACCATCAATAATTAATTTGTTATTATTACCTCGTTACTCCTTCGGTTACGTTCCATCTCATTTTCACACTCATAAGCGCCACATTCTCCAACCAAAACTACCAGTCCGTCGTCATCTCCACATATTTACAATCTTACACATTTTATTCGCCAAGCTTGTTTTGCAATTTTTTCTTGCAAGATTCGCAAAATAATTAATTACAGATACTATGAGCTTGCACTGAAAGCAAAACGGTTCAATGTAGACCTGCTGGTTTTTCCTTGGCCACCAGATTTGAACAGATGAACAAAAACAGAAGAATTGTTGAATTTGAGCGGAAAGGTGAAATGTTTAAATAAAGACTGTACATATATGTAGAAGAATAAAAGATATAGAATAATATTAATGATGTAGATGGAATGCTGGGTGAAGAGAAAAAGAGGACTGTGATTTGTAAAATAAAGACTTATTCCCCACTCAACCTCCGTCATAACTGCCCAGATACTGTCAATCACTTCCTTCCTTGTCAAACAACTTTAGCTCAATTTTTACAATTGCAAGTCCAACAAGCCACACCTTTAACATTGTTTTTGTATCTACACCGCTTAAAGGTTTTAGTTCCATTTCTTCTTCTTTTAGAACAAAACAAATAAAACAATAATTTTTAAAATTTAAATTAATTAAATTACAGAAGCCACCGATAATTTCGTCATTTCCATAAAATTGTTTTATTCCTTGGTTGTTCGTGCAAATGTTTGATAATAATGGGAGATATTGGTTAAAAAATCCGCTGGAAATTTGATTTTATTGAGGTGAAAGTGAAATAATAAGCGATGAAATTACAATGCGAATTGGTTGTGGTGACACATGTATGTACTTATATTGAATGTTTCCAGTGCAGAGGCGAGTAATTGAAGTTTTGGTTGCCGTTTGGTGATTTGAATTTGACTGTGTTGGGGTTGTGTGGATACGTATGGAGATGATAAGTGTGTGTATGGTATGTATGGGTGGGTTGGAGGATCGGAGAAGTAGCGGGGCTCATTGTTATCTTTCCCTTGGGACCCGGGTCGGGAAGTTGAATGTGTGAAATGAGAGAAGAATGGGAAAGAATGTTGTGTGTTGGATTGCGTCGTCGCTTTTATGGCACATTGCATGGGATTGTATTTGCATGAGTTTTTGTATCCTTCTTTTGCGGATGCCTGGAGCGGTTGCCAGCCGTGCGGAATATTTTCTTTTTCTTTAAAGTAAATACAAGACGGGAAAGTGCAAGGTTTTCACATGGTTTTCCTCGGGATTTATGGTTTGTTTTCTATTCCGATACGTTCCCTACGTAAATATTCTTCATTTGATTCCTTGGAAAAATTACTTTCCTTGTAAAAACCTCCGCTAAAAGGTTTTCTATTCTATTTGTCTCTTATTCCTCTTACCACAGGCCTTCCTTCCTTCTTTCCCTCCTCATCCCTGTCCCTGCATCCTTTTCTACCTTCAAGCACCGTTCACTTACCACACACACCAAACACCTCCAACTGTCATCCCCAACATCCAGTTCTACACTTTTAACAACATTTCTCAAACTCTGCTCCTTGATCGCCCCTTCGCCACCGCCGAGCAAAATATTGAAACCCCTTCATCTTCCCTGTTTTATCACTTGACGCGGATTCTTTTTCTCTCACTGTCGCTATGTCTTCAAAATGAGAAATCAATGCAGCAAGTGAGTTGAGAAATAGGAATATTACTGAGAAGACGTGCAGAACTTGAACTGATAATTGTAAGTTTTGAAAAGAGATTTGAGGGTTAAATGGCAGGACTATTCATTGCTCGTTGTTGATTTGGTCCTGTTTGTGTAAGAAGTGGATTTAGAGTTGAGAAAGAGGTTGCCCTACCCCATCCTCATCAACTCATCACTCACCATAGCAGTCATATGCAATGCACACCAACACAATACTCAATATACTGAATGCGTACACGTACACAATAATATTCCAGTCCAATGTCTTTCTGTCCCATAAAGTCATTCCTATAGTAATAATTATTTGTAAATAGTCAGCTACTTGCGATTAGGAGTGGAAACAAATGGGCATCGTCTGGGGTTACGGTGTCGGTGTCTGATAAATTTATCTGCGAAAGAGCATCAACGCTTTATGCTTTTAGCTTTTGTAATGTCCAAAGTCTGACTGAAGAAAGTTGAGAGCAAGTTTTGTCCACGCTGTCGTCCTTCTCTTCCCGTCGGGTGACACTTTCCTTCGAAGGCGAAAGTGGGGATTTGCACATTTGTTGTGTGTGGCGTGAAGGTATGTGGCATGTGGGTATGTAGATTTGGGTGAAATGAATTGAGGAAGAGGTGCTGCCCGACTCTTCTTGTCGATGGACTCGAGAGTGTGCATGGATCTTATGTAGAAGTTGTGGAGGTCGAAAGTCTCCTTGGACAGACGTGCAGGTTACACTGGATAAGCAATAAGTGTGTGAATAAGAGATAGCTCGGAGTTTCATTTCATATGTCAGAGCTGTGCAATCAACACGTTCCACTACACGAGACTGGACGAGTAAAGCCACTTGTTGTCTGTCTGTAGGTGGGTCGGTTCAGTTGAATTTGTTGTTGCACGGCCCCTGAGCTGAGAGAGAGAGAGAGGAGGATATGGAAGAAGTTAGTGGGGCTACATACGTTAGTCTTAAGCGTTTATATGGAAGAGATAACAAGTGCTTGGAAGATATTTAGAAGTGGATGGAGCTGCAAGTGTTGAGAATGCTGTAGGTAGAATAAGTTGCTTATGTACTTTGTGCATTGCATGCAGAGGAAAAGGCCAAGTTGTCTTTGTTGAAGCAGTCGTGTATGTTGCCTTTTCTCTGCTTTGGCTCCTCTTCGTACTCCGTTTTGCTTCTTCCACTCACGACTCCTCCGTCGTCTATATTATTATTTTTTTCAACATCTCCCAACACTATTGTACGTGTGTTTACTCGCTGGATTCTTCTCTTCTGAACGCACGCTTCGGGTTTCAGCTCGTCCAAAATCTCCAATATTTTCATTATTTCTCAATCATTCTCCTCCTCCAAGTCACAACTTTTTCACGGTGATTCTCAAAAATTAAGTGATCACCACGTGTGCAATTCCATTGACATCAGTTCCAGTTTGGCCCTTGTCACCTGCACAAACTCTGCCGGCCTCGGGGTCCCATCGAAATTCCTTCCTGTATTTACACCCGAATTATTACACGTAGTTGTTCTTACACGTTTTGTCTTTAAATTAGTTTTTCATAATTTAATTTAGTCTTAAATTGTGAGTAAATTTAGAATTTGCACCAGTTTGCAGTGTACGCGTTGGTTGAGTGAGCCGGTGTCACCGTTGTGCCAAATTAAAAAAGTGCATTCATTCACTCGTTGAGGAATTAAGTAGTGTCAAGTGAATTCAGTTACCATGCTAATTAAATAGCGGGCAGGATTTAAATCGCAAAGGAGCACATTCCTTTGACTGTTTCAAATTCATGAAGACACGCACCTTTATGACGAATTACTTCGCACATTCGTTTACGCCTCTTTAAAATTGTCTCTACTGTGGCTGTTTGAAAATCTGCGGATATTCGCCAATGACGGGAGTTAATAATCCGCAGTAGTTCTGTTTTTGGTTCGCTTAAAAGGTTTTGAGGAATTGGTTTGTGGAGGTTTAGTGAGAAATTGTGGTGTAAAGAAAAAGTGGAGTAAAATGATGGAACTATCGACAGAGAAATCCAATGGGGCAGGCGTCCCCACTGGATTGCACCACCCATTTCTGTACCCCACGGATCTGCGGGTTTTGGGATACGCGGCGGGAGTAGCGAGTGTTCTGCCACCGTCGTCGTCCGTGGGGACGATGTCGCCGCCGTCACCCTCCGCCGTCACCACCAGCTCCACTTCATCCCCGCCCGCTTTCCCAATGCCAAGAAATCTCCTCTTTTCCGATTCTGAGGTGCTCATTACATTTCCATTCTACTCATTATTAATTGCACGATTGAGTTCCATTCAATATTTATTACCACTCTTATCGTCCTTATCTTTTGCAACTGACTTCTAACTATTCGACATTTCGGACCAATTTCAAAGCTTATTAATCCTTGCGCTTGCCAAGTTTAGAATTCTTAATGGAAATGTGTATTCCTGGTAGCTGGTGGTTTTTTTGCATTTGATTGTTTTTTTCAGACATTTAGAGAAGTAGTATTGATAAGTAGTATAAATTGAGTAAAATTATTCTTGGTGGTAGTTGGAAACTGGAATTGGTACAACGGTCATAAAATTCAGGCTAATTGTTGATGAAGTAATGCGGGCGGAATATGCACTTGACCATGTAAGGGCCGTGGAGCTAAAAGCGGCGTCATGCCTATGAGAAGGATAATAATAAGAATAAGATGTGAAGATAGGAGGACCATTAGGATGAAATCAATCATATGAAATTAGCTGCTTCCATGGTATTTGTTAAAGTAAAAAAGTTAAGCTCAAGTACATGAGTTTGGACATGCGGATATAAGAGTATATGTTGTAAGTACTTGGCATGGCCTCTGCGTAAGATTATGGAATGGGATGAATACTTATATGAGTTATGTTAGAGTGAATGAGAGAGGTAAGGGAGAGATGTAGAGAGGGCGAGAGATACAGATACGTTGAGATTTAAAGGGCTGAATGGTTGATATTGAAAAGACATTGATGAGTGGAATTAGAGAAAAATATTCCTTTCCCTGACTCTATTGGCAATGAAGGAAGGGGATTGTTGGGCAATCAAAATTCAAGTAAATTGTTATAAAAGCCGAGTTATTATGTGCATAGACAGGGATTGATGTATGTGATAGACTGCGAGTACGTGGGGTGAGACAGGCGGACAAAAAGCAAAAGAGTAGCCGCCGAATAATACCATTTCTCCTATTCTTTTTAAGTAGTTTCTTCATGTCTGACTGGAATAATAAGGAGGTAAATATGTAATTCTGCCTGGAACTATCTCTCGCCTGTACTACCAAACCAATTCCACCTCTCATTCCCAAGCTCCACCTGCATTTGTCCCATACTTACCACTACTCATGTCATTCTTCTCAATACAATTATTCTTTTCAAATTTCACCTATTTTTTCAATTTTAAAGGACTGTCCCCCATTTTTAAATGTAAAACCCTTCTCGATGATCTTGATTCCCGGCAACTTGGAATACTTTGGAAAGTTTTTGGAGAAGGGAAGTTGTTGGAATTAATTGAAAGTGAATGTTGGTATTCAGTATTGTGACATAGGAATAAAGGATTGTAGGTAATTCTTATAGGATTTGACTGAATGGACTGAAAAGGTGACTTGATACGATACGTGTTTCAGAGGGAAATCACGTGAGGACACCAGTTACACTTTTATTATCCGTCATTATGGTCATTTTATGGTCTGTCCTGTCCGCATTTTCCTCTCTCACTCGTCACTCTCACGTATTATTGGGATCCTCTGGCTGGACATTGTTGTACTTTTCTAATCCCACGGAGTCACGTACTTAACATACGTAGTAGTTATTAGTGATTTGGTGATTGTTGTGGGACTCGTCTGTCAACCGCTTCATCTCTGTAGGAATGAAGGAAGACGGCTCCGTCGTGATTCCTACCTTTCCTTTCCACAACTAATAATTGTCCCGTAATTGATCCCGGACTAGTGGAATTTTGAGAAGTGTGCAGTTGTGCATGTAGTGAGATTGTGGGGAATGGTTGACTTTGAAAGGTGGACTTGACGAAGGACTGGGCATGTTGAGGACAGGAATTGAGGATGAGGAGGAGATCCGCTTACAGGTGATAAAATGATTTGTTTTGCAGAAAGGAACGGCGGGAGCGGGATCCTTCTTATGGGCGAACGGGAACTCGACGCCGCACTCCCTGTCCCCCGATAATAACACTTCGGGTAGCGCTCAAAATCCAATTCACTCGAACCACGGAGACTCGGCGGGGAAAAATAGTTCCCTGGCGGTGACTTCAAATAGTCAGAGTAGCAGTAATATTAATCATAGCAGTAACCACACTGTGAATCACACTCTGAGCCCCGCGGCCAGTCTGTCACCCTCCGAGACACCCCCATCTCCAACTATTGCTCATCACCTCACCTCTGCAGTCCTTCCCCCCCAGGGCGGGAGTGTCTCCGCGCCGGCGCACCTGTCCAATCACCACCACCATGCCGCCGCGCCCTCTGGCAACGCTCAGTTAATGCACTGGATGTCGGCTGTTATGGCGGAGCATATTAATCACCATGCTGTCGATGGTGTTCATTATGTGTGGAATGGTGCTCTAGAGGTAAAACCTTATTTCCCACAACACCGAACAACCCTTCTCCCATCCAAAGTCTCACATTTTATTTTACTAACCCCGTGGATTGCTTCGCAATATGTCCAACCAAAGTCCTTTTGTAACAAAATAACTCAACAGACAAGACACTTGTAAATAATTCTAAGATGCCCGCCCAGTCAGAGTGTCAGCTTAAGCTTGGCAAATCCTGTAGGTCGGTGTTGAAAAATTCACCCTTCACTTTGAATTTTTCAAAGAAAGCCAGGGGTAAAGCCAAATTCCTCAGGCATTCATTTACATAATGGATTTCCTTGTCTCATTGCTTTGGTCGTAGTAGCATAATTAAATATAACAGTCGTATAATTCATAATTGCATGTGCGGTAATCTGTTATTGTATGAAATGACATAAAGCGATGAGGCAATAATAAACTTTTGAATGATGGAATGATGGATAATGGAATAAGCAATATAAGCTAAGGAAATTTGGCTGGTTTCCTGATTGTCAATAGATGAACCTCACCTTGGCTTGTCTCAAGCACTTATTATTGTCATTGTGTCTTTGTCTTTGACTGTAGCGAGTGTCCAGAATTCCTTCATCATGGACTTGTCAATGAACAAAGCTATTGTTCAAGGATGCACGTTAAGTAGCTTCGGCTTGAGACTTGAGCTGTGAAAAGTCTGTAGGATTCTAATTACTTGAGCTGCTCTTTTGTAGCTGTTGAGAAGATTCGTAGTCAATGTTTTCGAGAGTAGCTTGAATTATTTCAAGTACTTGAATATTTTGGCGGTTCCTTTTCAAGGACTTTCACGTCTCTTGCGGAGTGAAGCAATCTGAAGGATTTGTCGGTGGATGTATTATTGTATATTGCTTTGATCCCACTTGAGAGAAGTTGTCACGGGACTCGATGGATTATTTGGAATAAAACATGATTTCAATCATCATTCATATTCCCTTCCAATAAAATATATTTATTGTTTGTTTTGCAGGGAAAGCTAAACTCGCCTGAAAGTCATCATCACAACTCTATGAAATCTGGTAAGTTTTCCCTTTGACCCGACCCCTTTTTCGTCTTTCCACTCTTTCGGAAGTTTCAGCGGGAGTGCTCAATGGCTCTTAAGTGGATAGAGAGCTTGGTCACAGATCGTTAAGCGCAAGCCATTTCTCTAAACAAAACATTTTTCGAAAAAAAAACTTGCATCATTGCAGTGCTTAAGCTCCTAGAAGGGCCATTCATTGAGAATTTCACTGAAAAGGAGATGATGATGACATTGTGAGGGCTCGGATTGTTTTGCACCGCAATGCTTGCTCAACCCCTAAACTATAGCCGTCTGTACCAGTTACTTATATCCCTATTCAGCTAACCCATCCTGGCCAAATTATTTGAAAGTATTTGTATTTGGCAGGCCCAGAAATCCTCTTGCACGTCAGGTTCTTGGGAATTTCGATGAGGAGGAATGGATAAAATATCCCGTGCGATATGATTTCATACGAAATACACGGTGGTTTTTGTGAAAGGATTTATAATTGACTGGATATGGTGACCACTGTGCTTGTTTCTCAAAGTAAATCGTGTCAACCTGTAACCGCAATTCATTAATGCTCATTCCACACTCAGAAATCAGAGATCGTTGAGAGCAAAACCGCGACTTACGTCATTCCTCAAACCAAACTAATACTTTATCAGTCAGTTACTTTTCCAACCCCATCTTAAGATTCTTATCAGTCGGACAAATTTATCCACTTGAGTTATTTTCAATTCTAATTCTCCTCATTTTAATTCTCTCAATCTAATGAGAACATACCTGATATATACCTTACCCTTGATTGATACCTTAATTTAACAGAAATTTGATGAATTAAAGCCAAAAGTGCGTTTTTGAATAACTACAGAACATGTGATAATAATGATTGATGATTTTACAATTAAACGTTATTTCTGTGAATAAAAAGCTTTAGGGGCAAAGTATAAAAATATTTGTTGAAATGAGAATGTTTAATGAGCACTTCCGCTGCGCTGATATTGACGTTGGAAGTAGTTGAGCTGTGGATGAAAAACTACTAATAATTGGATAATGCTCAATGTGTTGACGGATTGATTGTGTGAGTAGATTTAGACCCCACGTCGCCCACGTTACCTAATTCTCTGTACGGTGCACCCCGGTCGAATAATTCAGGCTCGTCAGTCTCGTCATCTCCACCGAGTTCCGCCGGTCTTGTGGTTCCACAGCCTCTGTCCAGTGGGACGGGCAGCAACGGGAAGAGTCCGGGTCACCAGTCTTTGTCGAACGGAACTGGTCGTAAGTACCAGTGCAAGATGTGTCCTCAGGTCAGTTTTTAACTATTCATTTTTTTCCTTCATTCAGTTAAAAGCAAATGGAAAAACTCGTCTTTGCTCCTGCATAAATCCCATAAATCATTTAAAATCATCGTTTGAAAATGATGAATTTGTTAAAGAAGCGGGATAAAGTGGATCATTGTAGGATTGTGTGGACGCGGGGAGTCCATTTTCGAGGGTTTTAATCATTCCTCAGGTCCTAATTGGTCACTCGCCGACGTCTGGCGTTGTGGTTGCAATAGTTGTTGTCATTAATATTAAAGTAATAATTACTTTATTAGGATTAGCGGCTGGATTGCTTTTAATCAGCGTACGAAAACTACAAATGGGCAAATATATCATTTCCTAACAGACTCATGGTCACAGGGGCCGAATGGAAAAAAATGGCGGAATATTAATTACATATTGACTTTGGCATTGATTGTGTCTCATTGAATTCATGTCTCTCCCCTGTACGTGCTACTTTTCCTAAATTCATTGTTTTTAATCAAAATCCAGAGCAAAAACTATGAGAGTGAGTGTCATTTCGCAATATTCCCTTGCTCCTTGCCACTGCCACTCACGCTTTCGTCAATCTTCGCTTTTTTTCTTCTTTCTGCCTCATTTCGGTAAATGGGAAGAATAAGTGTAAAGGGACGTGTAAGGAAAGGGATGCGGCGCGGAAAAAACCACCTTGGAAATAATTTAATACGTTCAATTCTTGGTTTAATTTGTGAAAAATTATGGGAAATCCGTTGAGAATTGAAGGGCATTACAGGTTGTAAAATTATTGAGGAGTAAGGAAGACCTGCATTTAATTCCAAAGCACTAATTGCTCCATGCTTTGTAAAGTCTTAGGAGGAAATCTCAACCACTTTATTATCCATTTCATAACAATCTTCAGCATTCAATTTCCAACAAGGAAAATCTCTCAAGCGCAATCATTTAATTCCATTTCGCCATTAGAACATTTGCTAGCGAGATTCTTGATGCGGTTAAAAGGGTAATTGAAGCGAAACAAACCTTGTGAGTCTCTCTCTTCTTTCTAGAAACAATTCAACTAATGTTTCGCAATAATTCGAGACTCCAAGGGATTCACATCCTCTTCCAGCTCCAATTCCGTCAAATCCCTATCTCCATCGTGTAAAGCATTCCAAATATGTATTCATTTGTTGAGAAAACATGTTTTTAATAAATTTCCAATGAAATTTTCGTTGCAATTAATTTCGATATAATTAGATAAATGTTGCCAATTAATTTCGATAAAACTAAATCGGCTGCTATTGAAAGTTAAGGAGATTGGGGATTTTTGCGTGAGGAATTGTTGGAATAAGAATTCCAAAAATAGGGCCGAAATAATGGGTTTTGTGGCTGATGAATGATGGAAGGCGGACAGGCGGCCGGAGGATGTGAGTGTGAAGAATTTCGAAGACCTTCTCACGTCCAGGCTTGATAACAAATGTAAGTTGTGTCATATCTGGACTTTAATCTGTGTACACCTTTAGCGTTACATGAGCTTTTGTGACTGAAATGGCTCAACTCCCACTTACCCTATAAGCTTTTATTCACTCCTTGTAATTACCCTAAAGTAAATATCATTGGATCAATCTAATGTGGTTCGTTGTAGAAAATTCTGTGCAAAAAACCGAGTCTCTCGGGTTGTGAGTTTGTGAGAGGTGAGTTGTGGAGAAGGATTGTGAAAAAGCTCCAAGTAAATACTTACACCAGAGTTAATTGCTTCAAGACTGAGCAATAAAAAATATGTTGGACATTGTCAAGTACTAATTGATGGTTTGCATGCTACGAAGAGAGAAATGACGTGACCTATCCTGACCTCTTCCATAAGCACACTGGCCAATTTCTATGCATAAGCAGTTGTAAAGATTTCTCATAAGCTGTTTGTAAGGCTTTTTCACAAACAGTTTTGAGTTTTTTCACGCCAAGTCACCTTTAGTACCGACTTTCGGAATTTTTACTTACTCGTCCATGTCACTCTGTTCATGGCCGGGAGGATTTTACATTTAAGGAGTCTGGGCTGGCCTTGAATTCGAATGGCTAATTGTTAATTACTTTTGTTGCTTTGCTTGTAGATTTTTCACTTGTAGATTTTTCAAGGAGTTCTCCATATGGTGAGCCATTTACTCAAAGTTGACTTCATCGATTGTCTGAAAAATAGTTCCTGCCTATTCCTTCGTACCACCTCGCTAAAAGCTTTCCAAACTCATTTCGTATTCCGCCACCGTAGTGATCAAGTTGTAGATTCAACTTTTGATGATTTTCTAGTTTTCTGTTTCATGACCAATTCCTCATCCCAATTCCCAATGATCGTCGACCCAAGCTTGTGTTTAAGAATTTACTGTAGGTATATGGGTAATTTGCATAGAGAAACTCCCGTTGTCGTCTTAAATAATAATTGTCTCAATATGCTAATTTGGCCTAATAGAGCCCTTAATATGCCCAGGTGAGAAGTTGTTTATTTTCGGTGAGTCCTGTAATTACGATGAGTTATTCCTACGTTTTCTGGTCCATTCCATGGTCAGCCAGAGTCCTTCCACCATTTCATGCCACACAGTCCATCTCCGTGTCTTCATTTGTAATTTCTCTTTGTGTCTGTGAGGAATGCTTTATTTTATTGTGACCAATGTTATGGAAATGTTCCTCCTCTTTGATGTCATCATTCCACTCCGAGCATGCTCTGCCTCTTTAATTCACAATTACTTCGCACTTTGGGTCCGGCATTTTTATTGCAACATCATTTACGATTTATAATCAGGCTACTGTTTTCGTGTTTTCCTTGCTCCTCTCCAACTTCAAGGATCCCTTTTTTCCTCTCATTTGTCTCAAATCTTCTACGTCTCTTTCTGTCTTTCCTCTTTCCCTATTCCCTACACACAATTACAGAGTCGTGCGAGGAATTACACAACCATTTTTTCATTTTTTCCTTCCATCCACACAACTCCACACCACCATAAACCCTTTTTTCTTCCGCATCTTGTTGTACCTTATTGCAACTCAGAAAATCCGGAAACGCGGATTCTCCTCACTCCTTCCTTTTTTACGATTCTCAAATTTACACTCACATTCCTTCACGAGGATTTTCCCGGACTTGAACCAAACCGGAGTTAAATGAGGAGAGTTGCATATAAGATATGCGATGGGATCATTGAATCAAGTTCAAGTTAGTAAATTTAGTGGAGCTGGTGAGAAGAAAATCCATTGCGTTTTTGCGGGGGTGTAATTTATTATTGATCAACTTCAATTGGCTTATAAAGGGAAGGAATGGGGGAAATGAGTGGAACGACGAGACTTTTCCCTGTCTGTGAGGTCCATGCGAAGAATTTAACATCTTATTCCGAGACAAGAAAGTGTTTGTTTGTTTCATTCGATACGTGTTATTAGCCACACGTGCATTCAAACTTACAACTCCATTGAGTAGAAAAAATATTTTGATTTAGGGCCAAACTTTGAATTGATCCTTTCCTTGTTGTTCGCATTTTGACTCCGTGTCAAAGCAGCGGAGAGGAAGATATAAATCCTGCCCTGTCCCTTCTCCTCCCCCGTCCCGACCGGAGCGGGAGCATCGTCTTCCGAATCTCGAGTTTCCAGTCTGTCAAATCAAAACATTGTACAAATCATTACACTTGTTACAAAAGTTGCGAGTGTGTGCAGAAAAATTAGGAATAATTTGTGACTTTTTGGAGATTCCCCAACCAGCTAAATGATTTTCTTGCGGTTTCCACCTTTTCACTCCCCACAACAATTTACAAACAACAAGAACAATTCACTTGTGGCTTTCGTACCTTTTCACCACAAATATTTTACCAAATTCCCTGTAGTAAAAGGAGTTGAAGCGTGAGAACATTTTCAGCATCGATGTATGATTGATTAGAACTATTTTTATGGAATTAATAATATTCATGAAGCATTTCGTGCTGCGGTAATTAATTAATCATGCCTTGGTGTACCTGCATGGTGCAGATAGAGAGTGGATACAATTTAATAGAATTCGTACATTGGCCTTCAGAATAGATGTAAGAAGTAGGAATCAGATTAGAAGTGTATTTGTGCAAACTGGAACTGTTTTCGTTGCGTGAATGTGAGTGAATTGTCAGGGGTAGGAGGAAGAAGATTCCCAGCAATTCTTCCCTCCTGGTTTGGTTGAAGAGTAGAGGCAGACATCTATGTTTACGTACGCAGATCCAATAAAGGCCTATTCCTTTGCATACGTAGAGTACGAGAGAGAAATGGAATTTCCCTTTGATAATGTGCGGAATGGTCATCCCCGTTGGTCAGAGTGGCACCATCAGCCCTGTGAACAAGTGCTCGTAAAATTCCAATGACCCTTTCTCAGTCTGTCTTACGCCTGGCCTGGCCTATGTGACCACATGATTATTCCCTTCCATCAGCTTTGTCACAATCAGCCAGAGTTCTCCTTCCTTGAACAATGTGTGGGAGACAAGTCGTTATGTGTTTGTAATCATTTATTATTTATTGCGACTCTTCAGGTGACTTTGACTGATTGTCTCCTGCCGCCAACCATTAAATTACATTTCTCAACCACTTCAATATTCTCTCATCCATTCTCCTTTTAATCACTCACTTGGTTTTTCCACACCAAATCCCATTTTCTCTCCGTGAAACAAATCAAATGAGTGCATTCATCATTATGCATCCATCATCATTATTATATTTACCTAGTACATAATTAAATTCGTAAAATTTAATTCAATTAAAATTAAGCAATGCAAACATAATCGCATGGAAGAGTTTTGGATAGGTTTTCAGGTTTGGAGCTCAGTGCTCAACTTGGAAACTGCAGGTGTAATAAGCCCCATTTTCCGAACCTGCCAAATTCCCACGGATGAAGAATCCGAGTCGGAGTCCCTATCCCGCACAAGCAGAACAAAGTGTGAAGCAGTGAAACGTGGATTTTCAAAGCGAGAGAGAGAGAGACAGAGCGATGTATCGTATTCAAATGGAAATTGCCCGTGAATTGCACGGACATAGAACCGAAATCCCCTGAATTATTTCCATGCCTGTATAGCAATAATATAAATCTATGCACGGCATATAAAACTATAAGGTTCTTACATATTAGAATAATCTCTCATTTCATCTTGTTCACGTTCCATTTTGTGGGGAGTCCTCGCTTTTTGTGTTGCTGAAAAGCTTGAAAAGAAGGAACCCTCGTCAAAGTATTTGTTTCTCAAGCCCCTCTTTTGCTCTTTCTCCTTTTTTTACCTTCACTTTTTTCCAAATAGGAAGTTGATATATTTTTGTGTACGGAAGTAACTTTTCATGTGAACCACCCGAAGTTTTCCCGTCGATGCTCAGTATATTCGGAACAATGGACCTCTGGGCAACGTACCTTTCCGTTTCCAATCCCAACGTTCTTTTCTCATCCATACATTTAACATCCAACAATCCTACTCACGTTAAGGAGCACAACTACCGCTAAGGTGCACAACATCCAGTCTACCGGAATTTAATAAATGTTTTTTAAATTATCCGGCATGTGAAAACGCTTGATGAGCGGAATGAACCGCTGTTTTTCTCAGGAGCTTTCACTCCCATCATTCTTTGGACTGCCCAAAGGCAGATAAACATCTTCACTCCAACCTTTTTTCTTCCTTTTCTTTGACAACTTTCGATTTTCATTCAAATGGTTAGGCTGGACGTTTTCCCTAAGTGTGCAACATTACATAGTCCGTGAGTGTAATGCAGGAAAAAAGCAAATGAGGAACACACCCGATCAAGTAAATAAAATAAGTAAAAAATAATTTGATTTGAAAAGGCTTATTGGAAGGTGTTTCGTGAACCCATTCAACGTCCGTTTCTACGGCTTCTTGCCTAAATCAAATGAGTGAGTAAAGTATCAAGTTACAAAACTTTACCTGCTCATCTTGCTCAGCAACCATTTATTGGCTAAAGTGCGTAACTACTATTATCCCTGATTATTTTATTTTGACAGTCGTTTGTCCCAATGACAGTTCTGTGAATTAAAGTTTTTTTCTTGTATATTTTCTAAATAGAATTTTTGAGTAAATTACAATCCTAATATATGGAATATATATGAAATATGTCGGCAAGTGTGTTGAAGGAGAATTTAGATTTGGGTAGAAAGATAAAAGACGACAATATTGGTCTTGGGCTGCTCATATTAGCTGTCAGTCTCGTAAATGAAAAGAATGGAACTGCCGACGCTTGCATTTTTTTTTTTTACTTTTTTAGTCGCAGGTGCTTCTTCTTCTTCGTCTTCTTGTCCCTCCTTCCTACGCTTGACACGTCTATCAACGAACTTTTCACTCACTCAGTCAGGAAGGACGGAAGGACGAAGGAAGAGAAATGACCAAAGATTCCTCACTTGCTGCATAAATCTTCCTCTTACGACAGCCTCTAATTCCTTTAAAATTTCCGTGAAGTTGATATTTTGTGGGAAAGCTCACTCCGCTCGGCACAATGCTGACAACAGCACTGAAGATATGTGGCCGCATATTCAGTTCTTCAATTTTTCTGTTTCCTTAATTTTATTTTGCTGCTTTCAATCATTTGAGTAATTCAAATTAGCATTATTCTATAATTATTTCAGGCAATATATTGGAATGTAGGCAATGTAATGGAATTGGAAGTGAGTTTACTTAAGAGCTTTCTTTGAAATTTTGATTGAAAGTATCCAAGGTAATCTACTATTTTAAATAAAATTGTGCTTATAATTAGTTGAAATCCGATTTAAATGCAAGAGATGAAATGCAGAACAAAAGATGAATAATTGTATATGAAGATGAGTTTGTGCGGATAGTTGATTGATTGCGATCGCTACCTGCTACGAAATTACAGAAGTTGTGCTAATTTCACTAACTTGAGCGCGTCGTATAGCATGTTCATCATAGTTTCTAACATTGGGAATTTTCCGTCCCCTTTTCACAAGCTTCGTCGCTTCTCGTGTGTGTGTCGCACCTATTTCTGCATTTACACTGATATTTGATTGAACGTTGAGTGGTGTGCGTTGGTTGCTGGAAGGGTTTCTTGACTACTTAGATATTTATTTATTGCTTCGTGAGTTATTATTATTGGTGTTTGAAGGCTGTGTATGTGTATGTCATCAGACTGGAGATGCCCATAATAAGCGATAGAATTCCCATGTCCCATGCCCAATGATGCATGACAAGATACATATAGAGAACTGCTGTGTAGAAATAATGGTAAATGGTAGTTTACGTGATGATGGGTGAGAAAGCCTGTGATTCCATTAGACTTCACTACTTTACTTACCTTTAATGAAGAATCTCTTGGTTTATTTGCATATGATTGAGTGAGTCTTCAATAGTCTTTGTGTATGACTTGAAAGGGAATGGGAGTTGATTCTTCCCCGCTCCTCTCGTCATTGTCCCGCTCCGTATTGATATTCGGTTACGGGGTCATTTCCACTCTTAATGTCATTATGCATAATCCACATTGACATAGCTACATGTGCATACTCAGCATGTCTAATGTGTGAGTCGGAGGGAAGGGGAATGTGTATGCATTGAGGAGAACATTAAGAGTGTAGTCGATGACATCTCCTCGTTCCTTCTCTCATCTCTCCCTCCACAAGTCTCTTTTCGTCATTCTACAAGCCCTTCTGCTCTCCACTGCGGCTTCGGTTACATCAACAAAATCACCATTATTCCACTTCCAGGGGCTTGTCAAACAAATTTTCAAGACCATATTTTCCCTTTCATTTTATTTCCCATTTCATTTTACTCTTCCAAATATTTTCCCTTTCATTTGTACCTGATTTTGGTAAAAGGCTGTTGGAGACATTTTTGATTCTTCATCCATGTGGTAATGAAGCCAGGGATTGAACTTTATTTGTGAACGACCCCAATGTGTGCCTCTCCTCTGCAAGATGACTACTCCGTTTGGATTTTGGATGGGATTTTCGGTGGAGGTCCTGGGAGGGAGATGCAGAGCATTAGAAAGAGATTTGGATGGAAGGAAAGTGTCAAGATTTTAATCTTGGTTGGCTGTATAAATGAGTGGAGGAATTGCTCACATGTGAGCTCTTCTCTTCTACGTTCTGCTACTTGTTGCACATTCAGTGCTCATTCCTCATGGCACTTGGATTGGACCAGGCACACTGTATAATTAATACCCTCCTCCGTTCCCTTGCTCTTCTCACACATTCACACACTTTCCCACACTCTTCTGTCTCCAATTCTCCAAGGGTAAATAGCTCGTCGCAACTTCTATTGAAATTCCAAATGAAAAGGCGAATCCTATGGACGTGCGTTCAGGTAAATTACTGCCGCATAATCAAGCCTCCTCACACGCACATTTCCTCACACTTCCTATCTTTTCAAATCAAAAATCCTGTACCTTGAAACATCTTCTGCTATTTACTTTGCTGCATTTTCCCCTTGCTTTGGGTTTAAAATTCGTCCGAGGAATAGTGGAGAGTCTGTCCTGAATTTCGTGCAAAACCTCTGTTGGAATGAAGTCAGAGAAGGTGACGACGATGATGCATTAAGTAGACATTGAATGAAAATGTAAATTTATACGGGCATTAAATTACATCGTTATAAGTTGGCAAATGTACATGGGATTGATTTATTTTCATTTATTGGCCGACGTAGAAGATAAAATAATAAATTATCATGAATAGCAAATATTATTAATGGGTGTGGATATTAATTAAAGGAACTTTGAGGAGAAAAGGTGAGAAGTTGCGATAAGTTGAATGGAAGGGGATGAGAATATGTAGAGCATGTGGAGGAAAAGAAGGGTAAATGGTAATAATGTGTGATGACTTGCGGAGATAATAAGAAGTGACTGTGTAGGAGCGAGTTATTGTGAATGTCATGTGCATATGTGTGCTGCATGATCAACGACGGCACTGGCTCTGCACTGGACTCCAAAGATGTACGCTCCGCTCCGGCCAGTTCATGGAAATGCAAATTCGTGTAGCTTGATTGTGAGCTTAAGCAAATGATTAAGATGATTTTGCACGTACACTGGACTTGTCTCATGTACAATAAACAGGTATTCCGGCTACTTGTTTCAAAAGCCTGCTTTGTTCTCCGCAACTCAAACTTCTGCCTGTCAGAGTTAGCAGGGTTAGGGGAACACCACATTGTATTGTTAGGCCACTGGACACGGAACGACGAGGGGGCAATCAAAGATTATCAACAATTCCAGTCCTCTCTCTCTCTCTCTCGCTCTACTCCGTCCTGATATGGAGCAGGAGCACGGTAACCACCTGTTGCTAATTAAAGCTGACTCGTTTCGCTCTGTACGAGCGCTAGATTTCCTGTGCCTCCCTCCAGTGCACTCCCCCTCCGGTCCCACCCAGTGTCCCTTTCCTCAACTCCTTCACTACGTACGGAATTTGCAATTCCATTGTACATGACGGCAGTAACTCTTATTTTATCACAAATCTAGTAGTTCATTTCGCCAACAAAAAATGCTACTTGCGTTCATTTGTTTATGTGTAAATAATAATAAGAGCATGGATCGGAGAGAGAGAGAGAGAAGGACTGTGGAAGAAGTAGGGAGAGGGAAATTACCTGATGGTAAACATGGAGAAGAGGGAGTTTGGCGCCCGGCGCCAGCTGGACTTTTTCCGTGGGAAAATTCTGCCCGCTCTGATAACGTAGATGTACATATGATGGAGTGGAGAGAAAGAGGATTCCTTTTCGAGATGCCTGGCTTCGTTTCACGTACTCCCCACCTGCCCACAACAGCTTCCACGGATTGCATCTACTTCTACTCTACTATTCTCCACTATTCTGCTTCCAAGGCTACGCAAGAAGTACAATCAGATTCCGATCCCTCCAATCCCATTCCCTTGCATTCATTACGCTATTCCCATTCGGTTGTCTCAAGTCCACATGCTATTCTTGAATCTGCCAGTATTTTTCATCAGTCAATCCTTGAAGTAGCAGCTGCTTCTTTACGTCGAGAATAATTTCAAAATCTATAGAATAATTAATTTGATAAAAATAATAATTTTGAAGTTGTGTCGGCTTGGCCATGGATGAGGACTGATAATGAAGACGAGGTAGCGGAGAATACAAATATGACAATGAAATAAAGATGTGGAAGAATTTTTTGCAAGGGCAGCTTCAATGCAAAGTACAGTGTGTACGTGTTTATTAGCAAGTGCAAATGGTTGTGGAGACAATCGTTACTATAGGAGTTGAGGTTAAAGAGCATATAACTTATTATATCCTTTTCTTCATCATATCCTCACAAAAAGTGGTTGGTAGTTTTTCAATTTTTTTTGCCGCCCACAGTGACACATGAGTTTATTCGGTAAAATCCTTTGGCTTTGCACTTGTGTAAGGTGGCATCTTAATATTGTGTGGCTATGACGTTTGAGCATTTCTACCTGCCGAGAACCTCTGTTTGCTAAACATTTCTCATCTCTAACGATTCTTGTCATCTTCCTTGTCTCACCCTTTTCCTTTAACTTTTTGTCTTTAACTGTAAGCAATTTTTCTATTCCAACACGCCCGGCATGGAATTTCCTAATATCTTGGATGAGGAAAAGTGCGTGTGTTTAGTACAGAGCCTGTTGAATGTGGGGAAGGTGATGTAGATACTTAATGAAATGATGGAGCGGAGGTTAAATTGGATCGGATGGCTACAGGATTTATGGATATTTTTGAGGGATTTTGCTTGAGGATTGTTATTTTGGTTGGCTAATGAAGGCTGGAAGTGATAATGAAAATAGATGGAGGAGCTGGAGACGTTGGGTTTTTGGCAGAGTGTGGGATTGTGGATATGCGTGTGCTGTGTGTTGTGTGCAGGAGTGGAGGAGGTATGTTGTTATGATGGCGCAGATTTCATTCTGGCTCATTTCATTCATGGATCTTGACTATGTGAGTGTATTTATACGCAAGGCAGCCTGAGATCGGTGATCGGTGCATATCTACGTCGGAGTGTGCGATGCTCGTATTCCTGCAAATGAATTGCATGACTGCTAAGGATGACTCAAGCGTGTGTGCTTTACTATTTATAGCCGAGTTTTTGATCCGAATTCGGCAGAGTTATTCCGGCTCTACGCCTTGCCAACGCACATCTCCTCCAATAATATTCATCACTTGCTCCTGTTTATATTCACTAGACTCGCACGTCGCACGTCGCAAGTCGAGCACACAGAGTCAAGCAGAAATGGAAAGTTCTCACCGCATCTCATCTTCTCATCCTCACTCCGGCCTGACTCAGCTCCAGCTTCTACACACCAAAATAACTCCCAATACCAACACTTCTCCTCGCCTATGAACTTGCACTTGAATGTCAAGCCAAGTTTCTCACATCACACCTTGTCTTTATACCTTTCAAACTATTCAAACTCCAAAAGTCCTAAGCCACCAAAACCCGCATAATATGCATTCATTTCTTTCCCCGAACATTTAATTTATACATATGTAATTATACATATTTTTCCTATTTTATTTCCCAAAACCTATTTTCCATATTTGTATTTTCCCTATGAAAAATGCAGGTACGCATCATTACCTTATGTGTTCTTACATATAGGATTTGTGGTACACGGACGTAATTACGGAGCGCTTGTGGTTTGGGTAGTGAGTGTATGGCAATGGTTACGGCTTGTAGGGATGAGCGTTTGTTAGGAGCAGGACAGACAAGTCTTTAACTTTGGCATTGGCATTGTCATCTATAAGGTAATGATAATAATAATAATAATGCAGTGTTCAGGGATTTTCATTCCTTCCGTCTTGTGTTTAGGTATCGTGTATATGTTTTATACGTATATGTTGAATGCATGTGATGTTGTTTGATGTTGATGTTGAGCTGCAACGTTATAGGATGCGAAGCGGGACTGGGACGCTCGCTCGCTTGGCTGCTCACTCACTTGCAACATTAGACTGTTTATAAAGGATAATATATAGTGCAGTGTGTTACTCGATGGATAATGTTTGGTCTGTACTGTAAATGCTGGATGGATGTAGTAGTTGTAGTTAGTATTAGTAGTATAGAAGCTTTGCTTGGCTTCAGGTCCAAGTAAATTTGTGAGAAACAAGTTGGTTAGTGGTGTGGCAACGTCGCCACGCGAGACTCTCCAAGTACTTGGGGATCTCTCAAGGGATCAACACATTTACTTGCAGGGGTTTTGTTTAGATATTTTTCCTTTCATTGGACAAAATCCTCTTGAAGACCAAAAGTTGCTTGTCGAGGAACCTTGAGCCTTCTCTCCACTTTGTCTTCCTCTTCTCTCTCTCTCTCTCTCAATCTCTCGGCTTCTCTGCATTTAAAATCTGACGTATGTTTGTGTGTGTTTGTAGATATAATGTATGGATAGTTATAGATGCGTATGATATAAAGAAGTATAGACATGTTTTAAAGTGGTCTTATAGCTTCTTGCACCACGTGTGGTTTTACGGCGGGAAATGCATAGCGTCTATTTAGTTATCTGCTGCTGACTGGAAGTAGGATTTTGATTATGGATTTACCTATACTTACGTAATATTACGTATTTATACTTATATATACTTCTGGAGGATAAAGTTGTGTGAGTTAAAGGGCCAAGTTTGGGTTTGGGAATGATGAAGCCTGTATGTATAGTTGTATTAGTTATGTAGGTGAGTGGAAACTACGTGTTTTAGTGTTTACTGTGGCTGTGGCTGGAGTTGTGTGAGGAAACGTTCCGTTGGCGTTGGCAAGAGCATTGAGCGTATAGCGATGTAAGGATGTGTATCTCTATCTCTGTGTGTCAATGTGAATGTGAGTCAACTGTGTAAAGGTATGATATAAAAATATAATAAGGGTTGGATGGTTGTTGGTTGGCTGGTTACGTATTCTCCTACTTATTATTATATGTGACTTGACTATGGACCATCAATGTATATCTATCCCATGGAATTAGCTCTCTGAGGGTGTTCATTTGCTCGGCGAGGATTCGTTCTTTCCTCTCCTCACTCTCTGTTTCTCTCGTCTCTCTCGTTTCTCTCTCTCTCTCTCAATCCTCTCGCTCGCTCGCTTTGTGTTCGAGTCGAGGGTGAAGTGGAACGTGGAGAAGGAGCATTATTTAAGGGGGTTGCTGAATATTCTTATCCAGCCTGCGTATGTCTTAAAGGATGTGTTGTGTGTTGGGTATAAGGTAGATGCAGACGACGGGGTGGAGGTTCCCTTGGAAACTTGCTTCTGCTGAGTCGGGTTTTGCAATTGAAGCAAGGAAGGACTTGGTCATAGACAGGGCAAAAAATCCTACACACTTGATTTTTTCTCTCATTCCTACTTGTACGCTTACACTTTGCTCACACACACAAACTCTCTGGAGTCTTGCCTTCTGTCTTACACTCCAGCGTAAATATAATCAGACATAGAAAGAAACCCGAGAAAAAAATCTCCTGCACTCTTCAACTCAACCAACTCGACTCAAAGTCAAAATACTGCGTGGCAAAATTTCTTCCTCACACACACACACACACACACACCCGTACACATAAATACACACACACACACAAAGCATGCAGAGACTGAGCGGAGCTAAATAAGTATAAAGTGTCTATTTTTTACTCTGTGTTTTGGTTCCGTTTTTTTCGTCACTTCTTTTACAAGTTACAAGGTACCGTCAGTTTGCAAACTGTAAGAGCGGAGTTAACTTGTTGCTTTTGCTCTTCTGTTCACTCTTTTTCATCTTTACTCATATCATTATTATTACACGTTTACGTTTACGTCTCCTCCTGCCTTTAATACTACTGCGCCTTTTTTCCTCTATCTTATCATTTCGTATTGTTGTTATTATTAAATACATTCAGACACACAACATTCACTGACACAACTCAACTTTTTACTCACACTCAATTCGTTTTTGTGCCTTCCAGTTGTAAACAAAACTGTTCAGTACACAAACTCTCAGTGGATCAATGAAACGAAAGTAAAAAAGTGCGGAAACTATTTGTTACATAGTGAATCCAGTTTGTAAGCATTATTACGGAAATTATTACAAGTTTAGGAAATACAAAGTTTGAGTTCAGGAAATCGGAAAGTTTCAATATCCCTGATGGTGAACATTGATTTGTGATATTACTGTTGCCTTTGCACCACACAGACTGAATTATTCGTTTTGCTCAAGAAATTTAGATGGTGGATAAGAAATAAAGAAGCAACAGGTTGAAATTACGGAGGAAATCCTCGGATCTTCTCTCCTTTGCACTGAATTTACCATTTACTTACCTCTTCATCAGTGTTCTCTTTGATCATTTTGACTTGTTGAGGAAACTTGTAGCATTTATTGCTAAATCTGCGGTTCACAAATGAAAATGGCTCTGGTGGATTCCAACGGGCTAGACTCGTACCGAAATTCGCTTTCCAACGGCATCCATGATGTGGTCAGCAGTGACGACAAGGTATATCCCATTATTATTTATTATATTTTAGGAAATGCTGTGCGTAGTTGTCAAGGACTTTGAGGATCAGTGGCTCGACTGTCTTGAAGGAATTCAAGGGATGTAGTAATTGACATTGACTTTGCCACGTTCTTGGCTCAATTGCCTACCCACACTTACCCTTGTACAATTATTACCACTTTTTATTTCCGCCTTCCAATCCACACAGCTCTTTGTCAAGTCTGTTGAAAGTGCCGAGTAATCGTCTTAAGGTTACCTGTAATCACCTTTGACGTCTCTTCCTTAATCTCACTTATCATATTTAATCACTTATTATTCGCACCCTCATTAGTCCTAGATCCTTCATTACCTTCATTAGATTCCTCTCAGGTTCAGGGTTTCCTTTTCCCAGTCTTTCTCCACTCTCTTCCATCTTTATTTCTTCCCTTTCTACAAATTTTCTCCTTCCTCACCCAACGCACAAAGGCAAACGTTTCAACACACACCGGTTTCATCATCTCAACGCAGGAGCTTGTGTGTAGACAAAGATGTAAACAAATGCATGTTGGCGGTTTGGACTGAGGCAGGATGACAACTTGCAACTTACTTGGCATGAGAGGCTATTTATTATGAGTATTATAAAAAATAAAAACGTCCAGCACTATTGACTTTACTTAAAGGATGAATAAACAGAGTTTGAGAAGGATTTCAAGTTGTAGTAAGTACATATTAGATTACAAATTAGGAAGAAATAGACAATTTATTTTTGTTTATTTGCTTCGTCAGTGTTTTGGAATTTTAGATTAGATCAAGGGAATTAAATAGGAATGGGAGCAAATATTTTGGAATGAAATAAAATAAACGTGATGGGATTGGAGGAGACCAGGAGACGCTGGACGGACAGAAAAGTTAGCACCCTTCACGTGTGTCTTCTTTGTTGTTGAGTCTAGACTGTCCGTCTGTTCTCTTCATTCCTCCGCGTCATTCGTATCTTTGTGGTCCGTTCGTCCGTTGAGAATGAGAAGGAAGGACGAGGCTACGTACGGAGTAACAAGATGAGGAATGAATTTCCAAACCACAGATTTGCTAGATAATCACGACTCGTTTTCTTTTGGGGAAATAGACATTTAAATTCTTCCAGTTTCTTCTTTAATGCTCCGCTCACCAGTTTCTTGCCTAATTCTCTTCTCCCCAGTTTCTCCTTTAATGCTCGGATCCCAAATTTCTTGCATAATACTCCGCTCCTTTCAGTAACTGGAGCTGCTAGTCATTGAAATCCGGTGAAGTGATCGGATGAAATATGGGAAGATGCTGTAAATAAGCTTGTGATAGTCGAAATAATTAAGCCCGAAAAGGGACGTTGGACTCATTGGAGTGTAAGAAGGGGTCCGGAACGAATTGCAAATTGCCTTAGAAGAGAGGAAGAGGAGAATACGGTTGAACTTGTTGAACATGTTGGGATGACGAGTTCCCCGGCTCGAGACTCCATGCCTCCGTACCGTTCCCATTGTGTCCCTTGACATTCGATTTTTCTTATTTATTAGCTCAAGCCGTGGTGAACTACAATGGCGGATGAGAATTGTGTGACACGGAGCGACGGATGAAAATGAAAGTGTAAATAAAAAGGAAGGGACTTGGAAAAGTGCATTTATGTATTTTGTAAAGGTCTCTTCTAATTCTCCATCCTTTTTACCTGTACAGTACAATCATATTAAAGTAATCCCTTGTGTGCATTCATGGATTTCACACTGAAATTCTCCATTTCTCTCTTTCCTTCCTAAACTCACTCATATGCTTTCCTTTCATAACCAATCAAATAAACTTCCTAAAGAGCCTTCTTTCCCTTTAAAATATCTTTTATCTCATTTTAATTTTATGTAATGATTTCACATTATATTGAGTATCTCCTCGCACACATTGCTGGACTATGAATTGCATATTTGTTGTTTACATAATGAAATGGAATGGAATGGGTGGCTGTAGTGTGGTGTGGATTGATGGTGTGAAGATGGAATCGCCTTGGACATTGTGGACAATAAGACGTGGCTATAAATAGCCGTGCGGTGTGGTCATCATGATGAGCTACGAGCGCGGTGATGGCACAAAAGACAGAATAATTCCGTGATTATTTATAAGGAAAGACCAGGATGACGACGATTATTCTCAGCATTAGCCTTGTGCACCTTTGAAGGTGAAGTAAATGTTGATTGTGTTGGTACTAAGGAGTCGAGTAGAATAACAAGGAACACATACAATTCTGACTCACTCCTTTCTTTAGCTCCTCCATAACATAACTCATCCACACTTCCCTGGGCGTCGCACTACTCCGAGCCGTAGCCACAATCGATCCATTCAATCATTTCCGTATCTCCAGCTAAAATTACCCTTTCCATATTTTCAATCTAAAATTGAAAATATTTAATTTTGTTTAAATAATAAGTTAAAATAATCTTTTCCCCGAACGTTTAGCATGGAATATGGAATTGACCTGCTTTTCCGTTATGTAATCCGCACCTTCGCTCTACTCATCCAGTGGAATGACCCGATGAGTGAGTTTCGTCCGACTTTTCATTTGTAGCAAGTGTTTGCTCAGACTTGTTTCTGCTCTGTTGTTTCTTCCTCCATTCCACATTATTATTTCCTCACGTTAAAATTACAATAAGATTTGTTGATGATTTCGCGAAAATTCTGTGGCTCCAATGAATTCCTGCATTTCCTTATCGCCGATCAGAAGTCGCTCCGCTCCGTCCGCGTTTCCATTCCTTGTCTTCGTTTCTATTAATTTTGTTCGTTTCCAATGCTGTTGTTGTTGTTGTTGCAAGACTATGAACTCGACTCTCTAAGAAGTGCAGCTGTAAACTGTGTAGGTAAGTAGGCATGTACATAACTGGGAGTTGACTTAAATGAGGATCTCTGTTGTATGCATTAAGATGGGGTAGCGATGAGCTGTTTATTACGAAATATTCAGCATAATTTTCGTATTTCGGCGCCCAATGTTGTTGAGTGAATGAATCTACGCAGCAGTTTTGGAGAGTAAACAAGGTATTTTGGTAATCAGCGAGTGAGCTTTGAGATATTGGGATGGAGTGGTTCCGGAATGTAATCTGTGTCCCAGTAGCTACTTGTTTACACTCTTATTGACGTTCCTTTCATTTCACTTTGGATCTGGGATCTGGCTACTTGCACAGTTGCTGAATGGAGTTGTGAATTTTTCCAACGACTCACTGCTCCAATTTCGTCTCTACCGGGTGCATTATTTGCTCTGTGATAACCGCAGTTTGCTCATTTAGATAATGATATCCAGCTTTTCCTCTTGCTCTTCCACAACACACCATAAACCATATTATCCGTTTTATCTAATCGACAATGTAATTATTTGAAAAAATTATTTGAATAGTCAATGGGTTAGGAGTCCGTTGTGCTGTCCACATTCCCCTTTTGAACGCATGCATTTTCCATATATTGCATTGTTTTGCATAGAAATGTCCTCGTGCTTGAAGGAATCAATGGAGGATTTTTTGCGTGGAGTGCGAAATATTTTATTTACGGTGAATGCAAGTGGATGATCGTTATATATTGTTTACATTATGAGCTGAGGATGATGGTGGGAGGATGTTGTTGGAGTTGGAAGAGTTGCTTCAAGAAGGAGAGATGGAGCAAAAAAGGGCATAAAAAGTTAATATTATATTCATAGGTTTTGACTCGGTTTATCATGCGGTGGTTTGGCGTGTAGTGGATCTCGTAGTCGTAGTAGTCTATGGTCATTCAATGAATCCACGCATTTTTTACCCTCCTTTTTCTTTCCCTCTTCTTCTTCTTCGTCTTCTTTTTCTCTTCCACTCTGTCCCTGGCCCACTCACATCGTCTAACCTGTTGTGCATCCAACGATTCATCCCCACAAAAAACTCATTTTGCACAACTTATTACAAAATAAACGTCTCCACCAAATTCCCTTTTGTTCTGCATGGGAATTCTGTCTTACCTCCTCAGATGTTATGCAAATTTACCCTCTTCGCTAATCGTAAATGAACCTCTTCAATAAATAATTCTGTTCATCATTAGGTCAGCTGACTTGTAAGAATCCTTCCTGTAATATTTGCCATTTTGTAACATTAGGGTGTCAATTTTATGCAAAGCATTTAGCTTTTAGTGTGATTGAAAGGAGGAAGGAAGGAATGACAAATAGAAAGTATAAGCGTGGTAACTCTCAAGGTTTTTTATTCAATTATGGCTCAGACGTAGTAATAATTGATCCGGATACAAACATTGTTCGCAGTTTTTGCCACACCTTTAGTATTTATTTACCATTGGCTTTGATCTTGAACTTCGCAGTCCTTTTGCTTTGCTCTGCCTCGCATTGCTTCCTACTTCTCCTCCATAAAGTCTCCACAGATTATTTCCCCTTGTCTTTTCAGCAATCTCGTGTCCTCCAGCCCATTTTCATACCAAAGACTTTTCTTCTCCCTTTGCTTGTATTGTCTATTTCCTCCTGTCCAAATCCATTATCATTATTATGCATTCATTAATCATTGTTCTTATTCATATTTATTCCCATTTTGTAAACTTACTTTTATTCCCTTTTTAATGTAATTCCCTGTGCTCAGGTGTTAAAACGTCGTACGCTCCTGCAGGGAGGAGTAACTCTTTAATGCGGGGATGGTGTTTTTTGACTTGTGTTTTACAAAGTTTTTCCACCTGTGATTCCAAGCAAAAAACTTTAGAGTTGCATAAGATTTTTTTAATTTTCTGTATTTTTTTCCCTGTCCCGTTAGACTTCTTTCGTGCGAGCATATGCATTGTTTTGATGTAATGTTGTCAAAAGTGAGTATAGAAATTACATAAAAAATTGAAGAGCATCCTTGAAGCAAAAGGAACATATAATGGAAAATAATTATAATGCGAAAAGTATTATAATGCATAATTATCATTAAGAAAAGAGATTTGTGGTTGGGCTGAAAGGTTTGCTTTGAACAGTTATAAATGCTTTTAGATAATTTGTCAAGTTGTAAAGTATTGGTAAATATTTGGTTTTTGGTTTGGTGGTTGGAACGTAAAAGAAGTAGCTGGAAGCGCAAATGAGTATAAATAATTAGCATCTCACGACATTATAGTTTCTATATCCTAAGTATGTATACTTATAAGTATAGTGTATGTGTTTGTGACAGTGATTTGTCTTAAGACTCGCTGCTGAGCGGAATTGAATTAGGAAAATGCTTTGATGGCCACGACCTTGTGGGTGATTGGCGAGGGAGAAACACGTTGGGCGAACGTAGCGAGTTGGAAGAATTTGCAGGAAAGGAGCCTTGTAGAATGAAATGGAAGGGAAGCATGTAGCATTAAACATATCTACAGCAGGTACCCATAAAGCGCACATTCCCACAACACAATCCCCTGAATCACCTGCGAAGCTGCTCAAATAACTCGCTGATTATTGAGAATATTTACGAGAGACTCGATCTCACCAACACCTAAGGACACCGACTCAATGTCAAGTGCAACGTGTGGCAAATTCGAAGGCGACGTCTTTGGCGCTTCAGGAAGTGCACTGCACACCTTTGTAATTGCTGTATGTCCACATATGCAATCCCTATACAATTACTCATGTTGATACATTTAGTCACTTTATTCTGCTTTTTTCCTTCCTTTTTTTATCCTTCCTATCTGTATCACGGGAAATTCTCTCTACTCTGGGTTTACATCCTGGAATGCCTGAATTTCCCTGGAATTTTTCATAAATGTGTCATCAAAGGTTATATGGACAATTTAAGGAAAGGAGATAAGGGGAAGGCTGACCTGATTCTGCCCAAGAGACAATTGATTAGACTTCCGAGGAAAGAGTTGTAATAATTCCATGTACAATTATTGCCGATGGAATGGAACAGTCCATGCTTCACTTTACGATCAAGAGTTTTATGATGAACCTCGTTTCGGGGAAGAACTTGTAAGGAGCATTTTATACCTCCGAGACAAATGTGTGGTGCAAGGGATTAAAAGGAAAAGTCATTTTGTGTGCGTGCGGTGACCTAGATTGCTTTCTCATTCCCGTTGATTTTTTATGAAATTGTGGTAAATAAATAAATTCAATGCTGGAGCTATTGAAAGAGAAGTATCTGTGTGTTGGAAGTAAGGGAGTGCGGATTGGTGTGGCTGCGGCGGTGACAATAAACCCCCTTTTCCTCAGATGTCCAAATATTGGAGCTTTTCTGGGTAGACGTAATGTTTTATTGTCCGAGTCCGACGTGGAATGGACAATACGAAGAACGGCTGGAATTGAAGTTGTGGAGGGCTGGAAGATGCGGTGGGGGAAGGGAAATGAAGGGAAGAAGAGTGAGTTGGTGGTAGTAAAAGAGAATAAAACAGAAGGGTTGGTCCTCACGATCATAAGAATTCCCTAATATCTCCCGAATATTATTGGCATCCATAAAGAAAAAAGAATCTGATCGCAGGGTTTACTCCATTTTGGTTACGCTTTAACAAGATAATTTGGATGAGAGTCCTTCGTAAAGTATCCTACAAAAGTATTAAAAAAATCCGAGAGTAAAGTAGGCTAATTAGGCCGGGAGGAGAATGGGAAAAGAGCTTCCATCCACGCTCCTTTGCTTCTCCTTTCTCTGTTTGTAGTCTGTGTGCAGTGCAAGGACCGAAAGGGTTGCCTTTTTTCCTTCAGCCAGGGATTTCCACGAGTTCCTGCACAGTGCACACCCAGCAGTCTTATTTTTTCAAACATTCACTTTAGTGGCCTATGACGATCATTTCTTTTTGTTCTGCTCGATGGAAGGAGAAGAGTTGTGTATGTCTATACCTACGCAATCTCAGCTATGCATTTATATCATGTTATCCTCCGGCTACTTCATCATCCCAACAGATGTAGAAAAAATATTGGGTATAGATGTAGGAAAATCAAGTGTGATGAATCCGTTGGAATACCTATGAGCGGACAAGGGATTCCCTTTTCAGTAGACCAGAGCTAGAGCTTGGTCATAAAAGGCAGGCAGGTAGAGTTGTAAAACTCTACAAGGGACACTTGCACTTATCAAAGCAGGCTATCCTTACCCATTATAGTGGAAATGTACAATTGAAAGCACATGCCTTACATATGGGGACACTTAAGTGCCATAATCCTTAATCCTTTATGCAACCCTTTCAAAAGTTTCAGTATGAGGAAACATTTTTTGTGGGAAATTGAAGGAAACAGAAAGTGGTGAATTTAAAAAAAATCAAGGGTTGCTGCTGCTCTTGGATGAAAATAAAAGGGTGAGTGAGTGGATTTTTGGAACTGTAGGAAGGAAGGCTGGACTGGCTGGAAGCGATACCTGTGAATAAAAGAAGAAAGTGGTTAGCCATTGTGGCAGGTTGTACTATTGGAAATTGCTCGAGTCCCTCAGACTGAAACTTGTTCAACCCTTTGTCGCTCACTTGCTCTGCCTTTGTTTCCCTTTGAATGTAAAATTGAAAGTGATGGGATTGAGTTTTGGGGTTATTCCAACCCTTGATTATCATCCACCACGGTGCATTTGATGGGGAATCGGGAAGGACGAAGGACTACTGAGGGTGTCTGTGTCCACATCTCCGCATTGCTCAGCACCAGATGCTCCTTTCCATTTCATCCCGCCACTTTTCTTTTCCTTCATTTCTTGTACAAATGTCCTGCTTTTTAATAACCAAATCCTGTACTTTTCAATATGTATTAAATGTATGGGTTAAAGAGTTATTGTGGAATCTGTGTATATGCGTGAGTCTTGAGAAACGATGAACTCCTTAAGATTTCATAACCCTTGCTGATAATATGTGACCGACCAGACGGACGGAATTCGCTAACTCAGCAGTCGCTCCCTTATCAGTCCACACTTTCTATAATAATTGTATAAATATTAATATATCCAAGGCTTCTTTTTCTGCTTCTTCTTCCATTTCCCCAATCTGTCGTGTCTGCAGTTTTGCTTCATTTATAACACTTGATGACTGTCGTATATGTATGTATTTGGTATATTGTGTGGAACACTCGAGTGTAATAAACTCTTGTCAATTCACGTACGATCTTGAGAGTTGATCAGAAGTGAATGGCCATTATTATCAAATATCCGAGTTATAATTAAGTAAAATTGGTGGTTAGAAGATGTGAATATGAGAATTAGTTAGCGATACTGAATTAGATTTGATGTTGAGTTAGATGCAGGTAATGATGGATTGGACCAGTCTAGGTCTCTCCGTAGGATTTCTTTAGGGTCGAAATGAGCTGGGGCTGTTTACATAATGTTTACATTATGGAGTGTTTGTTAAATAAGAATAAAAAAAGCAAGAAAATCTGTTTTAAAAATTGGACGGTCTCACAGGGTGGTTTATTACGAAGGCCTCGATTTCTACTTGGAGGAGAGTGTGGTGTGTGACGGGACGACGGGACGGGAGGAAGATAATGGAATAGTAAGTGTATTGTGGGAAGTGGAAGATGTTGACGGATAAAAGAGGAGAAAAACAATTAATCCTTAGTTCACAGTTTACACTTGATTTATAGACAATGATTAGGTTGGTTGGGGAAAGACGTGGCCTAAGGAGGAGAAGAAGCTCATGTGTGTTTCTCGAAATATAGGTATGATAAGAAGTTGTGCATGCATATTTGGATACACTATGTAATATATAATAGAATTATCGAATGTAGATGGATTTTTCATCTGTTCAGCTCCGCTGTATGTGTTACTGAAGGGATTCCGTTCTCTTGGTTTCTTTGCTAAGCTCCGAGTTGCTGTAATTGTAATTATTTACGTAAGCCGGTGATGTGATGCGCGCCATTCAAAATAAATTCATCTAATTTTTAATGTTGAGCGTCTGGACACGTCTGGATTTGTCTGTCTCCTGTATTCTTACCTGTACTCACTACTCACGTGTAATTAGCATTAATTTGTTTGTGTGTGAATAATTCCTGGTCGGCTTTTATGGACAAGAGCGGAGCATGATTAATTATTCTTTACCAGTCTGTGACATACATAATCAGTCATTATCATCCAGTATCCACGTTATCTAACTTTTAAGCACATCATCCACAACTCCATTCACCATTCCCCTTAAACTTTCTTCCCAAATTTCAATCCTTTCAAGTGATTGTTGTGGTCCTCCACATGTTTCCTTTAGTCCTGGTCTCTGCTGCATTACCCACGATAACGGACGGGATTGTGACCACACTATAAGTTAATTTTACTCAAGCTCACCTTCTGTCATTTCAACACTCACTCTAGCAAAGTTTTAGTTTTAGCAAACCTCCACGTGAATAAAACCACGTTATAATTTTTATGAACAATGTTTTTTTAATATGTGTTTGGGATTGCTGGATATGTCGATACTTGTGAAGATTAAGATGGAAATTGGTGCAGCTATAATTGCCTTTGGACAATGCTCAAGGATATTTTGGGGTTGCGTGTGGTAGGGAATAGAGCCTTGGTGTTTAATCAAGGGATTTGTAAAGGTATTGCTTTCAAAGGAGATTCTCCATGATTGTTTGTGAAAAAGTTGGTTTGTTATGATTTTTTGAGGTTAAATCGAAAGGTGAATGAGGTCATGTGTTGTGGTAATTTGTAATTTGTTAGCACTTCGCTGTATGAGACGGTTGTGGGATGATGAGGGAAAAATGAGAGGCTCTTAATAAAAGTTTTTCCAAATGCCCAACACAGCCCCAGCATTATTATCACATGCAAGGAAATTAATAGCCGTCCTTGAATTTCTGATGCGTTCATAACATTTGACAAATGAGCTTTTTGGGGGAGAATGTGAGAGTTGGAGGATTCCTCATCCTTTGTTTTAAATGCATGTGAATATGGCCGTGTGTTGTATCTTACTGCAGAGCGGAGCGGATGATATATTTTCAAAATCATCATTATTACATCTTTTTTTATTATGACTCGTCATGTCTTCCATCCATTATTTTCGTGCTGCATGGCGACGTGGCCGTTTCTCCATTACCCACAACACAACGCAACGCAACACAACAAGAATTCCTCACACTAATAATCTTTCTGTGAAGCTACAAATGAATAATTTCATAAGCAAGATGCTGTTGCGAAATAAATATGAAAACATATTATATTTATTTCTATAACTTGTACTTATATGTAAGTATTTGTGCTTATATTTTCCATGACCGTTCCTTATGGTGGAGTGGATTATTAGACAAGGGAAATGGTATTAAAAGTTTATTTTGCATTGCCTTTTTCCTTTTCCCTCGACTTCATGGAATGATAGGATGAATTCTCCGCGCTTGACTAATGATACAAGTAATTCTTGTGGCATGTTCCTTCCAACAACAACAACTTGCTCACATGACAACAAACTATTTCGTTATGTGAACATGCCATGTACGTGAGCAGATTGCATCAGTTCAGGTCCACTTTCAAATCCTTTCTTCCATTTGCTCACTTCTCCTCTCCTATCCTCTCCTCTGGACCACCGATCACTAAATTCTCAATTCTCTTCTTAGTCATCATCCTCTTTATCCAAACAACTTTACTTTCCGTCACTCCTTCTCCTTCCACAGAAATTATATGATTCACCGGATCACCAATAAATAACATTGCAATTCCCATCCCAACTCCTTCATTATTTCTTCTTCCTTTTGTTCTACTTCCGTCGCAAATTTTCAAATTGTTCAAAAAATTCGTAATTAATGGGGCCCACTTTCTGCTCAGACACAGAAACTCAAGCCTTTCCTCACCTGTTGATTAGTTCTATTTTGTCCGCCATTGAACGGTTTCTGGAGTTTTGTTGAATTGAATGTGGTTAGGAGTTTGAATTGTGAGATGGGAAAAAACTGAAATGGAGTAAAATTAATGAAGATGCTCAATTGATGTTTTTCGAAAAATATCTAATGAATTGATATTTGTTATTTACAGATCTTTACGTCCAAAGCAGACCTACAGCTCCACACGCAAATCCATATGAGGGAAGCGAAGCCGTATAAATGTTCCCAGTGCTCGAAAGCTTTTGCTAATAGTTCCTACCTGTCCCAGCATACGAGGATACACCTTGGTAAGTTGTGCCACCGAATCTTGTAAGTTTTATGGGAGCTACGCCAAGCAAGTGAAAGGAAATAATATTATTGTGACGGAGGAGACTGCGAGGATGTTTTGGCATATTGTGGTGCTACTGTGCGGTCTGTAATTATTTAGGAATACATGGAGAGATTTAACGACTGGAAATTCATGGGTTTATGAGTTGGACTCAAGTATGGATTTTATCTTGCAAATGAGCACTATTAAAAAAGATAGGGGAGATAAAAGGAGTGGAGATGAGAGATATCCACCTCTCTGCAGTTCTTACCACCGACCGTACTTTCACAGCTAGACTTTTATAAGACGCAATGGGAGGCGGGTTAATATACGAACCTTAACGGACAGTTATGTCTTTTCCCACTACTGTCATTCAGTCAAAATCCTCCTGCTCAAATCATTCCCAACAATTGTCTTTCTCCTTTTCAACACCAACTGCACAACGCAAAACAGCTCCAATCAAAACACTATTTCAATGTTAATATTCCCAACCCACAATCTTCTGCTTTCATTGTCTCATGCAAAATGCAAATAAGCGAAAATCATCTCATGTAAATATTAAACTGCAGCTGAGTTGAATTTTGCAAAAACTACACCAACAATATGAGGTATACATGGAGCAAAACACATGCATTGTCTTTAAAATTCAATGAACAAGAAATAGTTTTTCCAATTGTTTTCACTTACTTGATGATAATTTGTCAGAGATGGCAGCAATAGCGTTTCCAAGAAATCTGGGAATAAAAAGTTTGTTGAAAAGTTGTTTAATAGTCTGTAGTTTGTTCTGCAGGCTTTGCACGAAATGAGGATTTTTAAAATGATAATCTTAATATGAGTCCGTTGGGGATTTTTCGGTGAGGGCAAAAGATTTTGGCTGAAGAGATATTGTAGAAGAGAGGATGAGAGGAAAAGAAGTAGATGAGCAAGTTTTGTTGTTTGGTAAGTGATATTGGTGGCGGAGTGTTTATGGATATCCTGCGGGTGTTGGATGTATCACACCTGATTCGAACGTAGTTATCTATGCATAAAGTAGCTGCTGAGCATCTCTCGCTTCGCTTAATCTGGTGGCTGAGGCAAATCAAGAACTGGACGCCACTTAACTTTTGCCTTGATTGAAAGACACTCGATGCCGTCCGACTCACCACAAACAACAACAGCACTTTTTCCAATCAGCTCTCGTAAATATAAATCCTCCGTGAGGTCATTAGGTGAGGTGCACTCAGAGTAATCGTCATGGTAAATACTCCGCAATTAGTGTCATCATTCATAAAACAAGAGCATTGGCAGCAGCGAAGCTTCTCTTTCTTCACCAATACTTTGCCACCACTGTTCCACAGAAAATAATCATTATGGAAATTGATTTTCTTGGATTTTTTCTAGAATGTCCCTCTCATCCGGAGATTTATGTGGCGAGGAATCTCTGTAGCACAACAAGTCATTTTAATTTGTTTATCCTGAGAAAAGGACGGTGATGTGATGGAAAGAGAGAGAGAGAAATATGAGGAAAAGTCATAAGGCTGACGTTGAAGGATGATCATTTTATTTATGCTCTTCATGTATTCACCTACTGTTGCGTTCAAACTATCTTTTCTTTTAAATCCTTCTTTTGCGCTCATCTTTGATGTGATTGCAGCAATTAATTCAGGGAATTATTAATCAAGTCCCATGCACCTCATGTGTTGCTCCATTAAAGCAATTTTGACTTGATTTCAATTTTTGAGTTGGTGAAGTTGTTGGGGAGAAAATGGGAAAGCGTTTGCTGTGTAAATATTTGGTAAATACGTTGGTGAGACTACGATTGGTTACAAGGGTTGATTTATTCCCGAAGTTGGTGGAATTGTTGTTGAGATGCTGCTTGGAAATAAAAATAGCGCTGGGTTTAATTCTGCTCTCTCTCTCTGGAATTCAGATTTATAGGCTATTAACTATTTAAGTGGAAAAATGTTGGAAAGGGACTTGAGAGAGAAAATGCCTACTTGGGCTCCGAGTTGTGTTTAAAGATTTAAGAAGAGCATAAAATGAATGTTAGCTTTTTAATGTGGTCTGTCAGTTAAATAAAGACTGGAATGGTTTGGCAAGTCTCCGAGTCATAAAACGAGAATATTGAGGGAATTTTTGGCTCGCTTTTCTCTTCAGCACCAAGTTGCTGACTTAACTCAACATGTTTGTGTAAAATAAAAGTGCAAGTGACTTATGGATTGAGTGCACGTAGGTGTATCATTCTCTTCATTATACGATTTTCTTTATTTATTTGCTAAATTTAAGAACAGTTTGAAGAATGGAGTGTGTGAATATTTGTAGGAAAATTTGTGGAAATGAAATGATTGTGTTGGTGTGTTGGTTGTAGGGATCAAGCCTTACCGATGTGAGATTTGTCAGCGAAAGTTCACGCAACTGTCGCACCTGCAGCAGCATATACGAACACACACGGGTGACAAGCCCTACAAATGTCGTCATCCTGGATGCAACAAGGCCTTCTCTCAACTGTCCAACCTTCAGTCCCATTCCCGGTGTCACCAGACGGACAAGCCCTACAAGTGCAACTCTTGCTACAAGTGCTTCTCCGACGAAGCCTCCCTCCTCGATCACATCCCCAAGCACAAGGAGTCCAAGCATCTCAAGACGCATATTTGTCACTTTTGTGGCAAGTCCTACACGCAGGAAACTTATCTCACCAAGCACATGCAGAAGCATGCCGAGAAGTCCGAGAAACGCATGGCGAGACACAACAATAACAACAACACCAATGGCACCACAAATCATCACCAAAATAATGGTCAGTTTTTCAAGCCCAGCATATCGTCAGAGAAAGATCCCAAAGTACCAATATCAATACCTCCAACACAGAAATTGGCACTTTTAGATCTTTCAACCACGATATCCACATTTATTTTGTAACATATTCTTCAATGCATTTACAATGCACACGGCACAAGTCATCCAAATTAATTCGTTAAAATTCCCTTCCCTGACATTGTGACAAGATCATGGGAATCTGACATGTGATGTCACAACAATTGTGTTTGTCGGGGAACGTTTTACCTGAACGCCCCAGTTGTTAGCGTAATAAGGTGAGGCACCTGGCATGGGTTTTATAGAGCACGTCCGGCAACGAGTTATGGAAATATCCACAAGTTGTTGCTTCATAACCACCCCACTTTATGATTTTTTCCCAAGATATCATTTAATATGTACATGTACAACGTATAATACGTAAGATATAATATATAAATCACAGAATATACATGTTAGCCAACAAATTAGCCTTGATTTCTACAAAAGTATTGACAAAAGCTGTAGGATTGCTTTTCTCTGCACTGCACAAGCCATAGCAGGGTTTTTCCTTTGAGACATTTCAAGCATATTAACTTGTTACATTGCATAGGAGGTGCATGTATTTTAATAACTTGTTGGCTTGTAAATCCTATTGACATTTTTACATCTTATTTTATATGTTGTTAGACACTGGTTTTTTATCCTCTCAGTCACTGCAGACAAAGCCCAGAACAGCCATTATTTATGTATTTACGGCCTACCTACATGGAATCGATTTCAACCACACTGCTATGCCCATCATGTAAATCTATATCATTTCTGCATTTATTATGCAGTCACTGTCAGATAAATTCCTACTCGAGTTGGCCGACAGATTTTGCTCCTGTTGATTCCTTTCCATATTAATTAGCTTGTCCGACGAAACTGTGCTGTGGTTGCGCAGGCAGTCCGTCCATCTATCTCCATTTCTTCTTCTTGCTTATTTAACCATTCCCAGTCAATCCTTAAGCAGTCCACTTTATTCATCAATCCCAAACAACAGTAAATCGAAAAACGGGTTACCAAATTCTCATGCCTCCTGCAGCGCCGCTCCACCTCCCAACATAACCAAAACTCAGTCTACAAATTCCCATTTCCTCCGCTTCTTTTCCATTCCTTCAACAACATTTATCCCGACTGATTCAAACTCCATTTCTTTAACTCCTTTCAGCCATTCTCCTAATCCTAATTCGTCCTGATTTCATCCAATTTATCCCAAACTTGATGTTGCCAATATTTTGAACATTTATGACTTGTTCCTTCATGGCTATTTATTGCCACGTGGGTTCATCCCCAGTCCTTGGAGTGCTCAAGCGGAGGATGTGTTGTGAATGTGAATACATGAGCTGTGCTAGTTGTTCTGCTTCTAATTGAGCAGATGACGATGGCTAGATATTATTATTACTACACATATAGCAGAGCTACAGAGAGAGAAAGCGGAATTTTTAAATTGTAATAATTGCACTCTTTCCAAGGAATAACATTTATTGAAGTTACAGCCCCTCGTGTAATATACGTTCGGTTTGGATGGATGAAAAGCTCGTAAATGGAGGTCTTGTGTAATGCATGAACTGCATCCTTAATGCTGTAAATATTGAAATGAGTGGCAGAAAAAGCTTGACAAGTCGAACAGCTTGTCCAGAGCATCAATCCCCTTGATTGCCTTCTTCTTTTTCTTATCCCTTTCAACCCACTAACATTCAAGTACATTTGTTCTCCTTTTATTAAATTTCTCGTCTTTGATTCACCCAATCAGTTGCATAAACAAAGACCGGCTGGATTGTTAACGAGGCTCACCATCCATCCTCAGTCATTCTTATTCTGTCTCAGCAATTACGAAAAAGTAAACAGACGCTAACTTGGCAAAAATTAGCGTCGATTTTTAATTCGTAATTTTAAATTTAAATGTACATATTTTAATTTAATTTTTTTAAAATAATTTTTAATTTAATTTCATGGATTGAAATGTAGGTTTTGAATTTTGGAATATGTTGGGGAAAGGCGGATGTTGATAGGATAGGAAAGTTGATCCTAGGATAATTGTGAGAATATGTTTGGGTACTATTGGGAGCATTAGAGTAAACATTTGGGATCATTTGATGATGTGCCTGGAATACGCAATAAGCGGATTGGAGCTGCAGAAGGAACTGCTTACTTGTGGGTGAATATTAAAATAATTATCAATTTTTTCTCTCACGACTCTGCCGACTACACTGGCAGTATTGGTTTCCACAATGGAATTGAAAGATGCAAGTCTGAAGACAGAATTGTGGGGAAAAGTATGTGATTAATATGAGGGAATTAGGGAATGATTTGCATGGAAATAAAAATGACGCGTATAATTTGTATTTGGAGATTGAGATTGGTCTGAATTACCTTGTGTCTGCAGCAGTGCGGATTGATGCATTGAAATTGAAGAGCCTTAGATCTCAAGGGCAGTGGATTCATGTAGGTAATATCATTCCTTTGTTAATGTGCAAATGGTCCAAAAATATAATGATCCGCAGGATTATTATTCCTCTGTCATCATCGACGAGTGCACGTACAAACCACCTTGGCTTTCGAACAACAACACATTTGCTTACACGGAAAACATGATTACTCCTCAGCATCTTTTCCTCCCTTGCCTATTAAAGAAGTTGTGAGCTACACAAGTTCTGTAATCATTCCCCGATTCACTTTTTTGCTTTAGAGCTTCAAGTGCGCCATGTACAAGAAATTAATCCTTGCCTCGGGCATTGTTTGACATTTACCTCTGCGAATTAATTTATTGGATGTGGGTAAAAGGTATTGTTTTCATAGCAGACTCTGTTAAATCAACTTCTGAGTCCATTATCGCATGCTCAAGCTCCTACCTGCTCCGCTCTGCTCTTATTCCTTCATCTCCCTTCCCTTATTGTCAGCCGCATTTATTCATCTTGTAATTCCTAAATCTGAATATTATTCTCATCATCAGACGCCACAAACAATCATTGCGTATTTAATTGATTGTAGCAATTTGTTGTACGGATCACGATGAAATCTTGTTTCTTCATGTTACTTGTCTATTTCAAAGTAATTTCTTGCTTAATCATGTGTGCAATAGTACTTGCGTAATTTTTGTAGGAGAACCCCAAGGTCACTACAGGTCTTCCTGGCCCATAGAACTCTTATCACAGCTCACGTCACTCTATTCCTTCTATTTTTTATCACCTGCCATACCGTGGCACATTTTTTATAATTCCACAACCGGAAATATTGATTTCTTCGAGTTGCATGCAATTATTATACTATGTTTTACAAGTTTATACAGTAAATGTAATAATGATAATAGCTAGTAATGGACAATTGTCTTGTGGTTTCAGGAACTAGCAATTCGAACCCTCAATCGCATCAAGGTGTAACTAATAATAACCACCAGGGATCTAATGCGAACAACCTGTTGGGAAGTCCAGAATTGTACTGGAAAGCGGAGTTGGGAGAAAGCAGTCCACCGTCCATGTGTTTGCCGGCGGGTGGTCAAGGGACGCTGCTGGGTCGTCAGGGCAGCGAAGGTCCGGATGACCTGCGGATAAGTAACTTGGGTCAACACCCACATGTCCAGTCACCAACTCCAACGACGAATCCGTACGACGCCTTGGCTAATGTGATTGCGTCGACTAAGAGTGCCGGTGCCAGTGCTTTCACACCCATTCAAACGGTAGCGGATTCAAGACATTTTGTAAATGGACAAACACAACTATTCACCAATTTATATTTTCCAATTTGAAACCCCTGACTGTAGAACTAATGAGTGGTTGATTAATTTCAGAGTGCAATGCTGCAAATTCCCACGAATATGGGAGGCGGAGGTGGTGCTCCAGGGGGGCGGGCTTACTTGCCCTACGAACCCCTGTCCTTCCCGAAATCAAGCCATCACCACCAAATGTCCGCCATGGACATGAAGTCACCTTCCAACGCATTTCCCAATCAACTCATCTCTCTACATCAAATCCGAAATTATGCTCATCAACCGGCCATGACACCCGAGCATCTATTAGGGCTCAAAGATAAATAAACTCAGCAAAGATGAGAAGCATTGGCCACAAATCCTTTGCTATTTCCTCCTTTTCAAGTGTCCCACAGGAAATAATATTAATAACTCAACTAAAGGACGGAGTGAGTATAAAAAATATAAATACAATGAAAATAAAATTACATACCTCGTAAGAATCTATTGGTTGCAACGACAAAGAAACTATACTCACACCTTACAAAGAGGATTTGACAGCAACCCTCAACTTCTCAAATAATGTTGTATTACTACGAAACTACTGCAAATTACTATTGCAACGTTAGTGTAACTATAAGCTTAAGAGTTACAATTAGATTAATTAACTTGATTACATATGTAAGCTATATGTTACATAGCATTTAGTAATGATTTTATTAGTCGACTAGAATGACGGTAAAGCTATAAACAATAATTAATCAAATATCCTCAAGAATCAAGTTTTTGTGGATGCTTCAAGCTGCGAATAAGTAATTAATGGATAATGATTCACTATTAAGTAGTCTCAAATAATAGTTTTCGATGAACGCGATCACTTACGAGTCGTAAGTTACGACGCTGTTCACTATTATCGCGATATTTCGATTCTGTAGGCTCATAGAGCCTATTTTGAACAAACTAAGGTTAAGAACTAAGAAGCAACTTTAATAGGATTTTCAAATGTAAAGTATTGTTTGTTTAAGTAACTTTAACTAATGAAATGTTTTGACTTTGATGCGTCCATATGCGCAACCAGTGAGTAGCATCAATTTTCGGTTCAATTCAATCAATATATTCCTACTATGTAATCATTTGTAATGTGCAGCCTTATTTTACGGTTAATTCAGAGTGTAGACTATAGGATTTGTTAAGTAGTGCCTGTTGCAACTAACTGCTATATTATTGCATAAGTTAATTAATACTTACATATTATTACAAGAATATGAATTAGTGAGAAAGAGAACGAAACCAAGAACGGAACCAAAAAGACTTTATTGTAAAATGGACATGACATCTCCGGTTTAAATATTATTTTGTTTTGAGGTTTGTAATTATTAGATTTGCTTTTTGACATTATCGAGAATATGCCCTGTTGGATTTCAAAAATAGCTTTAAGTAGATACAGTTAATTAAAAACACACTCATTGTCAGTTGTGTTTAGACGTGAGGATTAATTAATTAATAATTCATCACAAGTTTTTTAAGTTGCGGATGCAGGTTTCGAGTACTCATTTTTTATCTTAAAATTATTCAATATTAGTGTATAAGTATACATATACGTCGTCGTTACTAGTGTGATTTATTTTCTTGATAAATTAGTTTTTGATTCTTCGGTTCTTTCTAAACTTTTTATCTCTGATATGTGCAGTCTGCTTTGTGTTTTAGTTTGTTTGTTCCTTATTAGCGGAACGTTTTGTGTGATTTCCTCTACATAGTTTGCAATCATATCTTGAGTTTTTAGTTGTGAAAAGCGCCGGACAACATGTCCAGTGTCATTTTTCAATGAAGGTGTCCTACTCATTTTATTTATCACGAAACTATTCATTCTATCTAACGTTCCTCAAATATAATATAGCGTCGTATTTTAGCCAACAGTTTGTAGAGCTGGTGACTTTCTAATAATGGCCAAAAAAGGAAAATATGATGAAATGCAGCAATAATTACAGTAATTTTTCATGTGTAGCAGCAAGAATTGTAATAAAATTTGGACCATTTTTGTAAGAACTTGGGATTTTAAGCTTAAGGATGAAAGGTGTCAACTCGGTTAGATGCCCGTTTATTATTGAAACCAACTTCCATTAGAATTTGTGCAGCAATCTTTATTCTTTAAGACTGGAAATCGATTGTATTTCGTGTAGTCTTAAGTCTTAATTGTAAAAGTCTATTCCAGTTTATGTTTGCAGCTTTTATATAATTCATTGCAGCAACTCCTCCAGATGGAGAAGTAGCTTTGCTTTAATTCCTCACAACCACGTGCGTTGTGGACGATGTAATACTCAACCATTACCACTCTTAGCGTTTCCATCACGATTAAATTCAACTCATTGTCTTTAATAATCCTTGATATCTCTACACATTTGTACGATGAATTCTCAAGAATTGAACTGCAGCTTATTAGTTGTTCTACTAGCTCGTATGCTTTAATTATTGAGATTAATTCAACGAAGTTTAAAGCTACCGCAAATATTTTCTTGGTACATGCCGTCAGAGATTTTTCCCGTCGATAAAGAACCAGTGAATAACACGAAATGTTTACAATATTAGTTTTAATAATAAAATGATTTATATTAAAAATGAAAAACTAAATGTAATTGAAGTGAGAATGGAGGAGTACAATAGTTACTAGTATAGTTTTATCTTGTGCGAACCCCACTGCTGTGAATCGAGTAAAGTTAAAAAATTATTGTAATTTTAAGCATCGTTCAGATTTAATTTACGTTGTATACTTTTAAGAAGTTGTAAATTTCTGTAAATAATGCGACGGTGATTGAGTAAGTGTTAGTTGTTGACATCTCATCATCATCGTCATCCGTTAACGTATTTAGAATATGCTGTGAAAATGTACAACTAGTTTGCTAGTTTTATTAATTACCAACCGGTGACGTTTTATTTAAGAAACGCACTTTTTCAGATGGTTTCATGGGCCCAAATGTTGTAACAATTGCATAATTATTACGTATAATTTCTAGTACAAGTTTGTGTAAAAAGTAGTTATTAATCGAATCAGAGTTGATTTCTTTCCAGAAACATTAAACTCACCTTTTTAATTTCTCGGGGATTTTCTGCTGCTTCGGTTCTCGTTGTGACGATTCTCCGTGTTGTTGAAATGTTATGGTTGTTACTATTCCATATTGTTATGTACTTTCCTGTTGACTGTGTGAGCACAGCGGAGTCTTAACATTGAATCCAATGAGTCCCAGCACAATAATCAAGGTGACAATAGTATTCTCAATGGTTTGCTCAGTTTTCCAACATTTTTCTATAAATTATCAACTCTGACTTTTACTTTTTTTCATTTAAATCTATTATACTTCTAGAGGTAGAAGATAAAAATCATTTAGTATGTCACAATGTCAAGCCAACGTTTTTGTTTGGTGCAACTGATAATTATTTGAACGGTTTGTTTTTTAGTTTTCTTATTTTCTTGTATGGGCTTTCTATTTGGGTAGGTGTAGATTTTTCATGTCTTTTTTCATCATCTTTGTAAGTTGTCTGTAAAGATTTTCATACCATTTTTGTATATTGAAATATTTTCAAGTTTTAGTTAATATTGTACTTTTAGGTTATTATTGTGTGGATGGAGAAGGGACAAAGCTTTATTGAACTCCCATGGTCATGGGAGGATTACTTTAATTTTGTTGTAGTTGCGTAGACAAACGTAGTTGAGTTGAAAGTATGAAAGTGTAAAATTCTAATTAAGGTTAACGTAATAATAAAATAAAATGATTGCTGAAATAACTAGATTTTCTGAGATTGAATGAGAGATTACGCTTGAGCAAGTGGTTTGTAGAAGTTCAAGAACTAAAGTTGCCTGTTATCATGGAGAGTGATGTAGAGATATGAAAAAGAGGAGATAGTCAGTCTATCCCGTTGTTTAGAATCGAAGCTATTGCAAAATTTAACCGAAGATGAAGATTAGCTCTACAAATTGATAAAATCGTTTGACTACAGATTGCGCCACTTGTCCGAGTGTTTTTTATTAAAAATGTTAAAAATCCTATAGAATCGTAAGAGAAATAACAATTGAGAAGCGTTACTATTTCGTAGTGGTTATTTCCAGTGCATGACTTCCTGTTAATCAAATTATATTATTATTACATTGTAATGGTAACTTCCGTGTAAGATGTCAAGCAGCAATTAATAAATATTATAACGATGATACTCAATAGTTTCTCCAACTGCCCTCTTATTTCCGTTTCATCGCATTAAAATCATTCTCATTAAGATATTACATCTAATATGCAGTAAGTTCTCGTCATTTATATAAAGAAAAAGGCATTCTGTAGAAAACTCGACGTGACTAATTCCTAGGGCTGGGAAATCGCGAAAAACACGATAAAATTAAAAATTCATAATAGAGTATTCCCAGCTGGGTAAATTGTTT